>JAVIAB010000106.1:49407113-49427113 GCA_032433765.1 Megaustenia siamemsis | reverse complement strand
TACCTCATCATTCGTTACCTCATCATTCGTTACCTCATCATAAAGAGAGTCGGATAGAACAGTTGCCGTCCCAAGTTGAGAGATAAGAAAGTCAATACATACCGCCTCCATTGCTGTTCTAAAACTGAAAGTAGCTCAAATGTAAATTATTTTCCTCAAAGGAAAAAAAATTTATGGTGGAAGATGTTAAGGAAAAAAAAGAACATATAGCAAGTTAGAAAGATATAAATAATGGAGAGACACATGATCACTGAGTTCTGCAGGTGTGGTGCTTAAAGAAAGTGCTGAAAATACTGCATATTATTGGTCGATGACGTAAGCTATCACGGATATGATCATACTGTTTCTCCATCTGGGTTGAACTGAGTCTTATTCTTTTCAAGAAGTTTTCAATGAAAGATTATTATCTTTCTGTTGTGTGTAAACATTTATATAGCATTCAGACAAAAATAGACGAACGTTGCATATGTTCTTTAGTGTGGCAATAATGAACTCTATTGATATAAGAAGGTACCCGTGGGCCCGGCACGCAGCCTACACTAAAGCTCATGAGTTCATCTACAGGACTTGGGCCAAAGAAAGTGTAACAGCAAGACAAACAATGTTGTCTCTACGGACCTAAGGTTTGAATAAAAGAATCTTTCACGCACGATCAGTAGACGCCATTCCCTCACGTCTGGTTTTACAGTCATTTGAATGTCCTCTTTGCACAGATGCATTACATACTAGATAAATATGAGGGGGGGGGGTCTCAACGAACATTATTTACCATTTCTTTCTAAGCAACTGATTTCTAGCCCTGGATTCGTCCTCATCTTCTTTCTCTTTAGTCCAATCTTTTGCCCCACTTCTTTGAGATGATGAATAATGTTATTTCTCAATAACTGCTACAGGAAAACCGGCATCATACAGTTACAAAACGTTTACTAAAGATATCCTAATGTAATAATATCATGAGAAATGTTAAGAGTTATCTATTATTTCTTGTGTTAACAAATAGCAAACGTGGTTTAAACAAAAGAAAAACCATTTTTTCTTTACATTATTGAGTTATTGAGTTATTTGCGGGTCATCATCATTGCACTCCGAACAGGTGCTCAGATCCCCTCCTCAGAAAGTCCCGCAGTGTCCAGCGACTGACGGCTCCAGTTCTATGTTGGTTGATAAGTCTTCTTACACGGCCACTAAGTTTCTCATTTCTGGCTATGCCCATCTTAACTCCCATTTCCATCATCCGAAGAAGTGACTTTGATCTGTGTTTGTCGAAGTCCTGTGCTCTTCCCACATCTCGGAGGGCATTGATGATGTCCGCCTGATCCATTGATTGATCGTCCTCAACGACAGCGCAGCTAGCCAACCTGTCTGCTCTTTCATTTCCCCGTACTCCCGCAAGTTCAGGGACATAGACAAAGGTGACGTTACGTATTTTGGACTTCTGCAATGACTCCAACCATTGCCTGCGTACAAAGCCCGCCTCCACTTTTTTTTATCATGCTCATCGAATCACGCAGTATACATGCGTGGCTGTAGTCTTGTGACTCTAACCATTTGAATGCCTCGGTCACTGCCATCGCCTCCATTGTCATGCTACTCGTGGTCATGGCGTATGCACCACTGTCTTCCTTTTCTATTCTGCCTGCCGAGCGTGCTGTAAATGCCCATGCACTTTTTTCGTGTCGTCTTACAGATCCGTCTGTATAGATGACTGCATCTTTCTCATCGGTGTTATCGCAGATGAGACCGTTGACCTCAGCATTAACCACGACCGAGTTCTGTTCCCTACTTTTCCTGTCGAGTGTGATAATACATGAGAAAGTCCCCTTGAATGAGGTAGGCATGGGTATCCACTCCTCACCAACGCTGATATTGGTAAGCCCACAGACAAGTTTGATGACATCTTCTGCTCGGCCCGCCCATGATTTGCCTATTTTTAGCCTGGCACCTTTCTCTGTGTTGAGCACGTGGTGCAATGTATCTCTGTATCTGTACTAATCTTCAGGTATGCTCGTGCTCTCCAGAACTTGATTCTGTCATCCATGGTTGGAAAGTCAAGAAGATACCTCATTGCTACACAGGGAGTGTCTCTTGTACATCACAAGATAATGAGCATGGCTTCATGTCGCTGAACGTCGATGGTGTGGAAGGTCTAGACTCACGTGCACTCACTCACTCAGTTGCAAGGTCCAGAACCCGTTTCCACGTTATAAACTGACCAACTCCAGTAAATAGCTCTGCAGCACGCGGATACACTGTGAGCCTTTTACAAATTAAATTAATTACGCGTCCTTGACGACAGACCGGCGAAAACAAACCACCACTTTGTCACGCGTTCAATTGCGCAACCAACAACAAGGATGAGTATAAGTGATTAAATAAGAAAATTGTAACAAAATGCAATGAAGCAAAAGAAGCATAGTGATTTACATCAAATAGAAAGCGCGTACAATCACATGATCCCTTCAAATATCAATAAAAACAAACAAATAAACAGAAAAGTTCACTGGAAATCAGCATCTATCTGTAAGTCCTCTGAAGAAGCCAGCGAACAGAGCGCCATATTCCCCGGAAGTCCTCATCTTCTTTCTCTATAGTCCAATCTTTTTTAATGTTCGTCTTCCTTGATTGTCTGTTTTAACAGTGTTTCTCATCAGAAGCTCTACTTCAAGCGTATTGTCACCAAGATCCAAGCTTGATTTGTTCCTTTACATGAAACAACTTTAAGACTTCAATATGTTCACATAAATTGATCGTCCTTTTAGCTTTCTAGTACTCAGCTACTCTAACAGCTGAGTAAAGTTTACCTGACAAAACAAGTACATTCTCTGATCATCAATTGCATTCTATAGAGGCTGTTTGTGTGTTTTCAGCATCAAAGTCAAACTTGATACATATAGGGGAAGGTGGAGCTTAAAATCTCACATTGAACGTTTAATTGCAGAGTTTAGAATGTGCGCTCATTTGAATGATCGTTCATCCTCCAACTAACAACAGGTTAAACACAAATCAACAACTATATTTTCTGGTCAAAATTTAATTAAATGCAACAAAAATTAAAATGTGACATGAGATCCCACAGCAGTGTAAAAAGCCACAAGTCTGGGACAAAAAGTCTCAAATTAAAAAAAAAATTCATTGACAAATGATTTCTACCTTTCGCAATTGAAAGTGTAGAGTGTCCCTGTTGACATTGTTCCGGCAGCTTTTGGAACAAAATCAGGACATCAGACAGATGTACTTCACTGGCATCTCCACGACCAGGGAAGACGAACATTAATGTGTCTGTTTTTGTTGCTTTTCTCCTCAGAAATTGTACATTAATTGTTTTGTCACCAAAATCCAAGCATTTTACTTTTCCAATGTTGTATGTCTTCTTGGTAGCGAATTTGACCACAACAAAGTCTTCTGCTGAAAGCTCAGACAGGTTAGGTGTTTCAATGATGGGGTTTTCAAGAGTGCAGGCCTCATCCACAAAATCATCATAACTCGACTCAAGGACGCTGATCACTCTCTGTGTTAATCTCAGTCTGGCTTTTATTCTGCCAATGTTGCCAAGTGAAGTTTTTTGGCCATTCTTTGGCTTTCCACTCCCAGATTGTTGAAATGCCCGGACACCCTCAATGGCTTTCTTGAGGTGAAGTGTAGGCTCCCTTTTTACGCTTCTGGCCTGACTTCCTAGGAGTGGTCTTATTTGCCGAGTGGTCTTATTTGCCGAGTGGTCTTATTTGCCGAGTGGTCTTATTTCATGAAGGAATGTGATTGTTCCAGGCGTTGCAGAATTTCCAACCGTTTTTAACCGTGATAGTATGCAAGGGGTTCCTTATTTGTGTATTGGTCAGAGTTTGCTTCAGGGAAATGACCTTAATTTATTTTGTAAGTATATGGTCTATCCATGCCAGATGAAGTTCGTTCCGATTTTAAAAATTCTGAACATAGGAAAGTCACCACGAAGTGATGATATTACAGCTGAATTCATCCTAGCTGGAGGGTAGGGCAGCGTTCGTATTTATCATACACTCTGTGTAAAGATCTGGAAAAATGCAGACTGGCCAAAAGCCTGGAAAAGATCAGTGTACATCCCCATTCCAAAGAAAAAAAATCTGAAGCTGTGTTCCAACTACAGAGCTATAGCACTAATAAGACATGCCAGCAAAATACTCTAGCGGATCAACATAAATAAGATAGCAAGAAAGTTAGAACAAGAACTTCATATAGAAATTCATCTTCATCTCTGCTTCAAGCAGGCTTCAGACACAGTAGAGACACCCGGAACAGCACCTTTAACATGAGAAACATCTGTGTGAAGTGTAGGGGATACAACATAGAACTGTATACATGCTTCATAGATTACAGCAAGACTGAGTACAACATCAGAGACTGGAACATTATGAAAGATGTAGGTTTTCCAACAAACCTAATACAATTTATCGAATCACGAACATCAAGCAGCTATCAGAATAGCGGGAGAAACATTAAAAAAAAATAGAATGAAGTGTAGAAAAGGGAAGGGAGGTGTGAGGCAGGGATGCATCATCTCTCCATACCTGTTCAACATCTATGCTGAGAACATCATGAGCAATGTAAGAAACGAGATAGATTTGTGAAGTTCGACTCTTTCATAATAAATGGCAACATAATTACAGAACTCAGATACGCTGATGGCACAGTCCTCCTCTCAAACAGCGTATAACGATTAAGAGACAACTGCGTGTGTTAAAACACAGTGAAGAGTAAAACTACTATCTCATCATCATTGAGTGCCGTCTCCGCAACGAAGGTTGGCTACCATGGAGCGCCATTCTGCTCTATCTCTTGCTTTGATGGTGCAGGTTGTCATCGGTTGATTTGTCCATCTTTTGATGTTACTCGTCCATGTTAATCTTGGTCTACCTCTGCTTCTTTTACCTTGTATTTTCCCCTCCAGGATTACTTTCAGTAGGCTGTTGTGTCTTTTAACATGGCCCAAGAATCGCATTTGTCTTGTTCTAATTGTGTTGAGAAGTTCTCTCTTCATTTTTAGTTGTTTTAAGACTTCATCGTTTGTTTTCTTTTCCTTCCATCCAACTCTACCTATTCTTCTATATATCCACATTTCAAAGGCATCAATTCTCTGTTCTGTTTTCTTGTCTAATGTCCATGTTTCAGCACCATATAGGAATATTGAGAAGATGTAACATTTTGCTATTCTTAGTTTTAGCTCTAGTGTTATTTGTTTTGATGTTAGTATGTCCTTCATGACATTAAAATTACTTTTTGCCATTCCTATTCTTTTGTTTATTTCAGTTGTACATTTTCCATCACTGGTTATAGTATGCCCAAGGTAGTTATAGCTCTGAACTGTCTCAAGGTCTATTCCTTCAATTTTGATATCCATTTGTGGATTTTGAGTATTTTCTTTGTTTATGATCATAGTTTTAGTCTTTTTGATATTCATTTTTAATCCATATGTTTTGCTTGTCGTGTTTATTTCATTAAGTAATTGTTGTAGGTCTTTAGGATTTTCTGCTAGTAGTACAGTATCGTCAGCATATCTTAGGTTATTGATTATCTTTCCATTAATTTGTAGGCCTGGCATCTCTATGATGTTTTTAAAGATTTGCTCAGTGTATAGTTTGAACAAGCTTGGTGATAGGATGCATCCTTGTCTTACTCCTCTTTTTATATCAATGGGTGTAGAGAACTCTTTGTTATATTTTATTATTGCTGTTTGCTCCCAGTATAGATTGCATATTAGTCGTATATCCATGTCATCTAGGTGTATCTCTTTTAGGCATTCTATAAATTGTTTGTGGTGTACTCTATCAAAAGCTTTGGTGTAGTCTATGAAGCAGGCATATATTGGTTTGTTTACTTCTGTGTATTTTTCGATTAATGTTCTCATGCAGAATATGGCTTCTTTTGTCCCGCTATTTTTCCTAAATCCAAATTGCTGCTCATCTAATTCAGTATTGTTACTATCTAAAACTACTATCTAAACATACATAAAACTAAGATAATGTCCATTGACAAAACACAAAGCCAACCCCAAATCATCATCAACAGTGAAGAGCTTGTAATTATAACAAACAATGAATATCTGGGATATGTAGTAGCCAACAATGGAGATTGCCAGAAAGAAATCACAAGAAAATTAACAATAGCGACACAAAAATTAACAGTCATAAAGAACATGTGGCACATTACCAGCAAGGCAGTCACATTCAAATCACTGATCACATGTATCTTCTCGATAGTAACATATGGTTATGAATCAAGGACAATCTCGCAAATAGCAAGGAAGAAAATTGATTCTTTCGAAACAAAATTCTGTAGAAAAATCCTTTAAGATACCTTGGATAATGAAACAGAGCAAAGAGGATACAATACTAACAGATTTAAACATGAACAATAGCTAGGTTGTAAACACCATTCGACAGAGTCAATTTAAATACTATCTCTTCTTCTACCTTTCAGCTCCCTGTGGAGCACAGGTCTTCAACAAACACTTTCCAAGCCGTTCTGTTTAAACATGAAAAATAGCTAGGTTATAAACACCATTCGACAGAGTCAATTTAAATACTATCTCTTCTTCTACCTTTCAGCTCCCTGTGGAGCACAGGTCTTCAACAAACACTTTCCAAGCCGTTCTGTTTCTTGCCATTCTTTTAAAATCATTCCATGTCTTCCTCATCATCTTCATCTTTGCTTCCATCTGACTTTTCCAAGAATTCCTTGGTATTCATCTTTGTCTTTTTCCCCTGGGGATTCCAAAAATTAGCTTCTGCAGCGTGTGACCTATCCAACGCCATCGTCTTTGATATCTCTTTATCCATTTGGTATTTGACTGGTACATTTCCACAATTCTATGTTAGTGATTTTGTCCTGAAATTTCCATCCTTTTATTCACTATATTGTGAACTAATACACGGAAAAAGACAAATCGGCAGACCTAAACTACGATATTGAGATATCTGCAAATCATCTCTAAAAGACTTCTCCTTATGTGAAAATGACTGGGAACATCTGGCAAGTAATCGCACATCATGGAGAGCATGTATAAGGAACGGTATAACATCATTTGAGACTGTGCTAAGGCAAAACATAGAAGAGAAAAGACGCATGAAAAAGGATGGAAAACCCTGTGGATCAGTGAGCCTGACTTGTTCATTATGTGACCGCGTGTGTTTGTCAAACATTGGTAGAATTAGCCACGAGAGAAGCTGTTCGACACAAACAAAACCTCAAAAAAATACACAATAGCCTCCACTAGACCGACTGACAAGACGAAAAGGGCCATATATTCTGAGTAAGCATCCATTAATGAAAGTCTGTATCTTCATGACTGTCATTTTTGTTGTTCTCCATGTTTCACAGCCATATAATAAGACTTAACATTGGCGTTGAAAATTGTTATTTTAGTATTTAACATAATTTCTTTGGACTTGCATGTTTCCCAGTGCAACAAATGCTCCTCTTACTTTTGATATCCTTATTTTGGTATCATTTTCTGTTCCTCCCTCTTTGTCTATATTACTGCCCAGATATATGTAAGATTGCATGTCTAGTAGTGGTATTTCTCCTATCTTTAGTTGGTTATTGCCAACTGCATTAGTTCTCATAATGTTGATCTTATTATTATTATTATTGAGTCATTTGCGGGTCATCATCATTGCACTCCGAACATGTCCATAGGTGCTCAGATCCCTCCTCAGCAATTCCCTCAGTGTCCAGCGACTGACGACTCCAGTTCTATGTTGGTTGATAAGTCTTCTTACACGGCCACCAAGTTTCTCATTTCTGGCCGTGCCCATCTTAACTCCCATTTCCATCATCCGAAGAAGTGACGTTGATCTGTGTTTGTCGAAGTCCTGTGCTCTTCCAACATCTCGAAGGGCATTGATGATGTCCGCCCGATCCATCGGTTGCCCGTCCTCAACGACAGCGCAGCTAGCCAACCTGTCCGCTCTCTCATTTCCCCGTACTCCCGCATGTCCAGGGACATAGACAAAGGTGACCTTACGTATTTTGGATTTCTGCAACGACTCTACCCATTGCATGCGTACATAGCCCGCCTCCACTTTTTTTATCATGCTCATCGAATCACTCAGTATACATGCGTGGATGTAGTCTTGTGACTCTAACCATTTGAATGCCTTGGTCACTGCCATCACCTCCATTGTCATGCTACTCGTGGTCATGGCGTATGCACCACTGTCTTCCTTGGCTATTCTGCCTGCTGAGCGTGCTGTAAATGCCCATGCACTTCTTTCGTGTCGTCTTACAGATCCGTCTGTATAGATGACTGCATCTTTCTCATCGGTATTATCGCAGATGAGACCGTTGACCTCAGCATTAACCACGACCGGGTTCTGTTCCCTACTTTTCCTGTCGAGTGTGACAATACATGAGAAAGTTCCCTTGAATGACGTAGGCACCGGTATCCACTCCTCACCAACGCTGATATTGGTAAGCCCACAGACCTGTTTGATGACATCTTCTGCCCGGCCCACCCATGATTTGCCTCTTTTTAGCCTGGTACCTTTCTCTGTGTTGAGCACGTGGTGCAATGGATGCTCTGTATCTGTACTAATCTTCAGGTATGCTCGTGCTCTCCAGATCTTAATTCTGTCATCCATGGTTGGAAAGTCAAGAAGATACCTCATTGATACACAGGGAGTGTCCCTCGTACATCCCAGGATAATGCGCATGGCTTCATTTTGTATTTTCTCCAGCCTATCAATTTGAGTCGTACTGACAGTAAGAATGGCCAGGGCATACTCGATTGGTGCGAGGACTAATCCCTGGAACAGAAGAATAAGTAGCCTCTGCTCGATGTTGGCAGCTGCCATGACCTTCAAGGCGGCTAATCCTTTGCGGGATTTTGTTATCACATGGTCGACGTGGTCCCGAAAACACAGGCTGCGATCAAACTTAACTCCGAGGTATGTCATCAACTTGTCCCTGGTCACCTCATCAGCTCCCATTCGTATTACCGGTGTGGTTGTATTAACGATATGATTGTTAAGGGAGAACCATGAAACTGATGCTTTATTAGGATTAACCAAGGCACCTGAAACCCCACACCAGGATGAAATGCGATCGAGTTCGTCTTGCATTGTGGAGGCGATTCCCCGTCTGTCTCTTCCCTGTCGATATACCAGAATATCATCAGCAAAAGTCATAGTTCTTCCCCTCCCATCCAGCTGTTGGGCCGTGATCGTTATTGTGTACACGTTAAATAGAACTGGTGACAATGGTGAGCCTTGTGGCAGCCCAGGACAAATGACAAATGTTGATCTTATCTCTATTTTCAGTCTCATCTGTTGTGATCTCTCATCAAGTATGCTCATTTTATCTTGCATCTGTTGATGGTTGTGTAATAAGAGAGCTATGTCATCAGAAAAGTCCAAATCATCAAGTTGCTTTGTCAGTGACCACTGGATTCCATTTCTGTTGTTTTGAGTTATTTTCATAATCCAATCTCTGGCCAGTAGAAAGAGAAATGGAGATAGAAGGCAACTCCGCCTTACTCCTGTTCTTAGTTCAAATGCTTCTGTAAGCTGTCCTTCATGCACCACACTACATTTCGTTCCTTCATACATTGTTCTTATCAGGTTAATAAACTTTATGGGGATTCCATAATGACTCAGCAACTTCCAAAGCATTCCTCTGTCTAAACTATCAAATGCCTTTTCGTAATTTATGAATCCAATATAAAGTGGGGACTGTAGTTCTAAACTTTGTTCAACTATTATACGTAGAGTAGTTATTTGATCAGCACATGATCTGTTCTTCCTAAAACCTACTTGCTCATCCCTCAAATGTTTCTCTATGGCCTCTTTTAGTCTTTCCAGAATGATTCTGCTTAATATTTTTCCCTCTCCCAAATTTTATCCAATAGATTATGTAACATCTTGGTAGATGTGTTAATATCTGTTTTGGTGGCTTCCGAAGGAATTTCATCTGGTCCTGTAGTTTTACCATTTTTTAATAGTTTGATGACTTTCTTTAATTCTTCCTTGCTTGGTTTTCCACAGTTAACGTGTAACTCTTCTTCAGCTGGTAGTATATCTGGAGGGTTTTTTGGACCGGGTCTGTTCAAACGTTCTTCAAAGTGCTCTTTTCATTTGTTCCCTTATATTATTAAGCAGATATCCTTTCTCATCTTTAATAAAGACATTGATCTGTTTTTGTATTTTCCACTTAATATCTTTGTGCTGTTGTACAGTTCTTTCATATTCCCTTTATTTGCTGCTTCCTTTACCTCTTTAGCTAGTTCATCTATATATTCCCTTTTATCCCTTTCAATGCATCTTCTCACTTCTTTGTTCACCTCTGTGTCTTGGCTTGATTATTTCTCGTTTTGTTTTTATTTTTGTCTGCTTTCTTATTCTTTCTTTCTTTAATCTTATCCAGGGTCTCTGCTATCATACATGCCTTATTCTGGCGTTCTCTTTTCCCCAGCATTTTTTCGCATGTCTCTTTTCATATATCCTTTACCTGTTTCCAATGATCTATATTTATTGTATTTTCTAGTTGTTGGAGGACTTTGTATGTTTCTACCCTTATTCGTTGTAAAAAAAAATATCTTTTTAGTTTAAGTTTAAGTTTGGTTAGCAGAAGGAAAAAAAAAGAAGATGATGATCTGAAGCCACATCTGCTTCTCTAGATACTTTTACATCCTGTAAGGATGACTTAAACTTATAATTTATATTTATTATTATATTATTATAATGAATACATGAGTGGTCAATTTGATTCTCCGTTCTATGGTCGGTCTGGTGACACCCATGTAGCTTTATGTATTCTTTTATGTTGGAATATTGTGCCTCCTTTGTTAACCTCAGACGGAAGATGTACAAAAGAGGTGTGATGCAGAATGGCTCAGGCAAAAGCAGCTTTCCAAAAAATGAGGAAGATACTATGCAATCCATTTTTTGACAATAGAAACAAGAAATAGAGTTCTTAAATGTTATGTAGAGTCAGTCTTAACAAATGGATGTGAATCATGGACAATAGGACGACAGACAAGAAAATCACTGGAGTCTGTAGAAATGTAGTTTTACAGAAGAATGTTGAGAATACCATGGACAGCTAAGAAGAGTAATGAAAGTGTTCTGAAAGAGGTCAAAGCAAAACGAGAGCTAATTTCCAATGTTAGGAAGAAACAATCATCATTTTTTTGGCAATGTAATGAGAAGAGAACAACTGGAATATATTGTAACAAGTGGAAAAATTGAGGGACGAAGAGATAGAGGGAAGCAAAGTGAAAAAAAAACAGACAGCTTAAGAGAATGGCTTGGCAGAAAGTCAACAACAGAAATGATAAATAGCTGTCGAGATCGAAAGTTTTGGAGAGACATGATCACCAACGCCAGCAGGCCTGGTACTTGATGATGATGATTGTTCCTCCTAGACTCACGTGATTAAGAGCACAGAAGCTCACGAATATCTGTCCTTTCTCATTTATATCTCCAAATCCATGTTTTCCCATAATCTCTTCGAATCCTTTGTTGTCTGATCCTATTTTAGCATTTAGGTCTCCCATCAAGTTTATAATATCCTTGGCTCGTCTTTCATCCGTCTGACAATGCAACTGTTTATAGAACTCATCTTTAACGAAACCATCCTTATCATTGGTTGGTGCGTAGCATTGGATAATGTGTATTTTTATTTTTATTTCGTTTTTTGTTGTTTTAAATGTTGCTCTCATTAGTCTTGGTCCTACTGCTTCCAATTCTATCAGTGTCTTCTGTGCATTCCTTGATAACATTATAGCTACCTCGTCACTATCTTGTGTTCCAGGTTCCTGGTGTCCTGATGATAAAATCATCTCTCCTGTATTTAGATACTATAACCGCGTAAAAAGAAGCAGGGGGCTGGATAGAACAATAATAGAAGGCATGGTTCATGGGCGACGCATCAGGCTCAGACCAAAAGAAAGTGGTTTCAAGACATCAATGAAACCTTGAATATGACAACAGAAAAAGTGGGAGATCTGGCTAGAGAAAGAAATTCTTTTAGGCAGGCTGTGGTGAATGAACGTTCTGTGGGAGAACTGGCTAGAGACAGAGATTATTTCAGACGGGCTGTGGTGAATGCGAATCATTTCAGAGGAAGAGGCATGTTCACAGCACTCGGAAAAAATGACAAATAATCAACAAAAGAAAAAAAACAACAAAAGAAAAATAACAAAGAACAATATATAGTCTGAAGCAGGATCGAACCCGTATTCTTTGGCACAGCACCTTGCCACGCTAACAAAAAAAATATCTGTCATTGGCGATGTCTTTTACGCAGGCTTTCTCATGACTATAGCATAGGGCTGCGATCACAGCTCGGGAATAAATTGTGTATTATTTTTCCTATTATTTTATTCCTTTATTTTTTCCTATTAAGACAAGCATCTCCCGGATAGGGTAGGGCTGAATACATGCGTTGCAGACAAACATTGATAGGACGAAACAGTACTAATAGTAGTTTCCAGTGGTTTAGACTGGAGGCATACCTCTTCCTCTGAAATGATTTGCTGATTATCGCCTCGGAAGTTTTCTTCTTTAATAATATTCATTTATTATTATTATGTGTGGTGAGTGCAACGTTCTGCAAGGGACAAGCAAACTTACGATGATGATGATTATCCGTTGTGAATGATGGAAGGTGTCCCTCCTTTTGGATTGCATCCCTGTCCCCTATCCCTGCTAGATCCCCACATTTGAAAACCAGATCTGATATCAGCAGGTGTGAATACTTTATCAAAGGCATGTTTGACCAAGAGTAAAATTATGTGGATGGTCATTGGATTTCCAGCATTGTATGAATCTCATATCAAGTTGTCTGCAGCTTGGTTGACAAAGGTCTTGTATGGATCTCATATCAAGTTGTCTGCAGCTTGGTTGGCAAAGGTCTTGATTGGATCTCATATCAAGTTGTCTGCAGCTTGGTTGGCAAAGGTCTTGATTGGATCTCACAACAAGTTGTCTGCAGCTTGGTTGGCAAAGGTCTTGTATGGATCTCATATCAAGTTGTCTGCAGCTTGGTTGGCAAAGGTCTTGATTGGATCTCACAACAAGTTGTCTGCAGCTTGGTTGGCAAAGGTCTTGATTGGATCTCACAACAAGTTGTCTGCACCACATTTGTTAGCTTTGAGACTTTTTACCTCTGCCTTGAAAAAAAAAAGAGCTTGCTTGCTCAGATAAAATGGTTGTCTATTTCAGTTAAAAAGACAATACACAACATTCTTAAATGGTTAATGAACACTCACATCAAAAGGAGCGAGTGGCGGGGTGTAATGTACACTCCTACATAGTATGGTGACAGCTTCACAATAAAGGAACACAACAAAATACTGATGTTCCGGCCTATATGCGGGCATTCTTCAGAAAATGAGAACACAAACGGACTATGGAATATAGATAAGATCTACTACTTTTAGAATGATCGAGATAGGTAGATCAAGGAGAAATTTGAATATAGATAAGATCTACTACTTGTAGAATGATCGAGATAGGTAGGTCAAGGAGAAATTTGAATATATATAAGATCTACTACTTGTAGAATGATCGAGACAGGTAGATCAAGGAGAAATTTGAATATATATAAGATCTACTACTTGTAGAATGATCGAGACAGGTTGGTCAAGGAGAAATTTGAATATATATAAAATCTACTACTTGTAGAATGATCGAGACAGGTAGGTCTAGGAGAAATTTGAATATATATAAGATCTACTACTTGTAGAATGATCGAGACAGGTAGGTCTAGGAGAAATTTGAATATATATAAGATCTACTACTTTTAGAATGATCGAGACAGGTAGATCAAGGAGAAATTTGAATATATATAAGATCTACTACTTGTAGAATGATCGAGACAGGTAGGTCTAGGAGAAATTTAAAAAGTGGGATAAGAAATTAGATTATGAAACAAAAGAGAGACGCACTAAATTGTAACAGAATAAAAATGATAATTAATAACAATTAGTAAGCTAAAAAATAGTTTGTTAATTAAGTTATAAATAATGCAAGACTTAGCTGAGACTCGAGCCAGAAGCTTCCAGTGCGTGGACGGTCATTTTACGGATGTGATGAGAAGTGAAAGGTGGAAAAAAATCGTACGCCGTATTTATACCGAGTCTTCTATGTTCCCATATAACGCCTTATTTATTCACTTGTTTCCCGATGCATGTCTGGCTTTGTTTCTTCCCATTTTCACACTCACACTTGTATACATTTCTCTATCTTAGCCGATACCTGTTTAATTCTTGACCGTCTTTCCCACCCCTTATTATCACCTTCCCTCTCCTTTCAAACTTCTCGTCTAATCACGTGGCTGGGCTCTTCCTTCTCATCACATCCACAAATGAGTTACACACTAGAAGCTTCTGGGTCGAGTCTCAGCTAAGTCTTGCATTATTTATTATTTTATTAATTAAAATATATTTTTAATTTACTATTTTTAAAAAAATTATAACTTTTATTCTCTTGTAATGTAGCAATCTCCCGTATGTTTTATCATTTCATTTCTTATGAAGAAGAGTTCTTCTTTAGTAGAATGTATTTTGATTCAGTTGCCCGTTTGTGTTGTTCTCGTTTTCTTAAGAAGACCACATGTAGGCTGAGACGTCAGTGTTTCGTTGTGTTCCTTTTTGTAAAGCTGTCCCTAGGAGGAGTGTACGTTACACCCTGCCAATTGATCCATGCCTGCAGCTTTCCAGAAGTACTGTAATTATTTGCCTGTTTTCTACTCATGCTAAAACTCAGACCATTTTGAACATTTAAAGTGGCACAAAACTCAGACCATTTTGAACATTTGAAGTGGCACAAAACTCAGACCATTTTGAACATTTGAAGTGGCACAAAACTCAGACCATTTTGAACATTTGAAGTGGCACAAAACTCAGACCATTTTGAACATTTGAAGTGACACAAAACTCACCCTTTTGGGATCTTTTTTTCAACATCTGACACGTCAAAAATTAAAAAAAAAAGTTCAAATTATGTCTTATCCTTTCCCCTACCAATCTTTGGTGTGCCATCTCCTTTCCCCTACCAATCTTTGGTGTGCCATCTCCTTTCCCCTACCAATCTTTGGTGTGCCATCTCCTTTCCCCTACCAATCTATGGTGTGCCATCTCCTTTCTCCTACCAATCTTTGGTGTGCCTTCCCCTTTACCTTTTCAACTTCATATGGAAACAGATCTTCCAAATATTTACATATATTTGTTGTACAAAATTTCCTGACCTTTTTCTTTTTCTTTCCTTCCTAATTTTCCTTTCAGTGTCGAGAAGAGATATAATATGTGGTCTTTTGCTCTGCTGTAGCCTCTAGAATATGTTTCCTACTGTTTCTAATATTCCATTAATCCACCATCGTAGTCGGCCCCTGAATCTGGTGTTTATGCAACTTTTCTTAAATCTTGTTGTGTTGTGTTTTCGTATTTCTGCCTTTGAATGTGGCAAAACCATTTTATCCGGTGTATTTTTTTATGTATTCTCTGACGAGAGATTCTCTCGGAAAATGTCCTCTCACAACCGTTGCAGTTGTAACCGTCTAGCAGAAGTTACAGTTGAGAGTTGCTAGTTCATGAACAACGAAGATCAGCTTTCTCTGGAAGCTTGCTTTGCTGTGCCTTCAGATTTAAATCTAAGGCTGCAATCTGTTTCTATATTTGTGCATTTATCCGTGATTTCTGTTCTGAATTGTTGTTAACAGATGAGCAAGTTAGGACCAGACCCTTGCCAGAAATTTGCTTGTGCCTTACAAGCATGCCCCCAGGGAGGACGTGAACTTCCAGTCAATATGGTGGATAGGCGGCAGGAACCATTGAAGGCTGTGTATGAAAAGTGTTCCTTGTTGCAATTTCTTCATATTCCAAGTCCGGCTTGTTGCAGGAGCTACTGAGTTAAGTGCTCTGTGCACACCGTGAGTTGTGTGTTTCATCCGTTTTGATCATGTTCCGATATTCCAATTGTTTACGATGAATGTTGATATCGTATGACAGGGAACAGTTGGCCGTACTCACTTTCTATGCGGCTTCGCCTTATGTCTTTTGGCGTGTGCTGAGACTGCTATGATGGGGACTACAGCTACTTTTTCTTGATTGGGAGATGAGTTAGTAATTCGGATGATTCCACTGGCACGGGTGGTTGAGCAATTATGGATTTTAATTCTTGTGCAGTGATACCGGGGCATTCCATAATTATCTATGACGAGAATTATTCCTAGCTTTTTTTTCTTAGTTTTTCTTTTCTAATCTTATCTCTCAGGCTGTTTCCTGTCATTCGTCTAACACATTTCATCTCTGTAGTGGTTATTTTTCTAAATGTACTTGAGTCTGGAGTACTGGTCTGGCATTGGTAGCACAACGTTGGAATGAAGATTGTATTGTAGCGTGAATCATTTCAGTGGGGGAGGTATGTTTACAACACTCAGGAAAAGAAACACAAATTATCAACAACAGAAAAGAACAAAGAACAATTGACAGTCAGTAGCAGGATCTACTGTAGAGTGCCCGTTTTGCCTCTAGTGTTATTTCTTTGTTGGACAATAATGGTGACAGGTGTCCGAAGATTTGGTAAATTTTGCTGCACTGTGAGTGTAGTTTTGCTGCTTGTGTATTGTTGTTTGTTACTAGACTTACTAGATATTTTAATTCCTTCATTTGTTTTAATTGTCTGCCTTCTGTCGTTATGTTGACATTTTGTTTCTCTTTTTCTATAATCATGACTTCTGTTTTGTTGATGTTGATTTCCTGATCGAACTTATTAATATCAACATCTAGCTACAACTATTCACGTGCCACTACTTTGCCTTCTATAGCAAGGGCGGACATCTAAATGCAAGGTGGTCAGCACCACTAGATGAATTGACACTTTCAAGTACATTATCTTCCTAATTTATTTTTAAAGCTGCTTTTGCCTGATCCATTCTGCATCTCACCTCTGTTGTACATCTACCATCTAAGGTTAACATTGTTCTCAGATATTTAAATTCATTTACCTGTTTTAATATTGTTTCACTTGTTTTTATTGTTCATTGCGGTGATGTCTTTTTCTTTGTTGTTACCGTTACTTCTGTCCTTTTGCTATTAAGGCTGAGTCCTTTATTTTTGCTTTCCTTCACTATAATCTACGAAAATAGGCCAAGAAAAAAGCATTACATAGATTTAACAAAGAACAATTATTGCATAAACTAACAAATTTTTATGTAAGTCAGCAAGCAACCGGCTTCTGTACAATTGTCCACATTTACAGTTGCTGCACAGGGCATGACAACAGCAAGCTACACAGAGAGATCACTTTGAAACCAGAACGGGAGTATAACAGGAGTCAGATATATCTTCGATTGTTTATTACTTACATGGACTACATTTGTAATACAAAACTCTTTCTACAGATCTTCGCAGCAGGAGGAAATCTGACCATCAGAAGACGATCCCGTCGAGCAAGTGTTTCGACCCTTTAGCTTTTTAACACTCTAAGAGAGCTAGGTCCGCCTGGATCATGACTCCCATGCGTCGACCTCCTGCTGCATTCTACTCTAACGCTTACAATATATTCAGCACAAAATAGCTACAGTTACTCTGCGCAACACTTCTGGTAGAATACCCAGCACATTGATGTCCTCTTTGCGATGGCCAGTATTTGGAACGTCCTTTTATATACTTATATACACACATTTACGTACACGCTGCTTCATGTCATGGTGTAAACTCTGCACGATGTAATGAATCGGCAACTGATCATCATCATGTGCCATACCGGTTGACGTAGGAGATCATGTCCTTCCACAATTTTCTATCTACAGTGCATCCATCGTATTAGTTCTGTTGTTGACTGCTTTGCATGCCATGACACCAAGCTATCCAGTATGTTCTCTATTTGTCGTCCGCGATCTCTCTTTCTTTTTATTTTGCCAGTTGTAACCAAGTATTCCAACTTTCCTCTTCTCATGATGCGCTCGAAAAATATTGATTGTTTCTTTCGGATGTTTTTTTGGAGATGCCTTTTTGTGTTGGCCTCTCTGAGAACTTCCTCATTTATCGGCAACTGATAAACAGGAGATAAAGATAGGTCGGTCTGTGAACTTCTTTCCTTTGAACAGTTGTTATTGCAAACGTCATGTATGGTTTACCCGCGGTCGATGATGTAATTTCTTATCGCTTATCGTCCGCGCCTCGGATATTCCAGGATTAAACTGTCCCTGTGCTGTTGATTTACGTGGGAGTCAGGAGTGGTGATGTTGGTCTTATATAAAAGTGTAATTGTGAACTAGCCAACCCATCTGATACAGAGGGGATTCGCGAGTCTCTATTTGTAGAAGAAATGACACTTTTACCTTAAAAAAAAACTGAAAGACATGCAAGAAAGTTTATATGGACTAAACGCAAGTACACAATACAACATAGAAAAGCAACATCAGCGTAACAGAAGTTATGACATAGCTAAAGAAATATGGAATTTTAACTTAACGGTAGACACCAATTCATATATAAAAAGGTGAGGAATATATATAACTCGGAATTGCATGTAAAAATATATATAACAAAAAGTGTTATGTAACAACAATCAAATGGCAGATATAAAAGGCAACAAAACTTGGCAAATTATCGGAGATATGTCACCACTACCACCCAAGAAAGAAATAATTGTAGGGGCAAAACAAACACCCTGTACACCACAATCTTCGTTCCAATATTGTGCTGTGAGTACCCATGCTTGGCAGACCTGGATACTAATTCAAGAACAATTATCCTACAAATAACAACATCTAATGAAATGTTTCAGAAGCATGATATAGACTGAGAGACAAGATCAGAAATGAGAAATTAAGGACAAGACTAAGAACAATGTTCGCTATTGAACATTTACAGAATTAATCGATGAAATGGTTTAGCTTCGTGATTAAATAGAAAGAACAAAAGTTGGTATGATCCATGAACAAACGTTACGTGAACACCAGTTCTGAACACTTTTCTCATCAAACTTGTGCCAGTAATTGATTGATCCTTATTCAGTTAAATTCATTGGTCCATTTACAATAACATTACTTATAGAGCGTAACACAAACATTTTCAATGATTTGCATCTACAGCAGGCCAACGTGTCTCACAGAGTACGTGTTGAAGAAGCCCTTTGTGGCGTGAAGAGTCAGACTAATTTGTTTTTAACCGACTCCTCTTCTTGAGGTCATTGCTCTCCCATGACTATTTTTATCATCTCCAACTCTGCCAGTGTGACCTGTCTAGCAGGTGTCAGGTAACGATTCTATCACGAGAGCAATTACGCTACCCACACTATTGTGACGTTATTCTATTATTTGCTCTCTAGCAGAAGACGGCACACAGGCCAGCAAAAATCATAACTATCCATGTTTGACGATTTACTGCGAAGTCTTGTAGCTGCTGGATCATGTTTTGCTTCTAAGTTTGTAGACTGGTTGTTTAAACGTGATTCTGTATTTACATAGTTCCATTTTTACGAAGTGTTCACTAATGTGCAAATAGTTATCTTCCTTGACAACTGACGGAAGCTGTGCTCAAAATTAGGGACAAAAACTCAGTTAAATATTATACAATATTGGCCTGCATGCCGTCTGCGTAATTTACTTTAAACACTAAACACACATCTCTTTAAAAACGTTCAATTTTAACATATACAATTTCTCAACCACAGGCGACATATGTTCCAAACAGGTTCTGTAGTGAATGATCCCCATACAGTATTGCGATATCGCAAACCTGCCACCACTCAGTCCTCACCTTGTTATAGACTGGGCTATGATTGTGGACACAGTAACAGTCAATTTCAAACAAAAAGATAACATAGGGGGAGGGGGAAAGAAATCTAGATGAAGCATAAAGCGTTTGTTCCAGTGACTGTAATGTCCTGTAGGACAAGGATGTTTATGGATGACAAGTGGTCAAGATGGAGGACAAGCGTTAAAATAAAAGGACAGTGTGGTTATTAATCACAAATAATCAAAACAGAGAACAAGGATGGTTATGGAGAACAAATGATCTA
>JAVIAB010000106.1:49212113-49404613 GCA_032433765.1 Megaustenia siamemsis | reverse complement strand
CGCCCCTAGCACCTGACGATGAGGTGTCATCTGAGGAGCAGTAAAGCTCTCATTAACCTGTGCAGTAAATCATCTTCACCTTCTTCACCTCCACCGTACTGCACAGGTGTTTCATCAACATTTATAAAGATCAAGCGAAGAGAAGCTATTGTCAGAGGTGAGTTACGGACCTTGTTATAAAAGAAAAGTTTATATTATATCATATTTATATCATTTATACATTATTTTATGTATGTTATTTATACTATTAATATTTTATTTACATGTTTGAAACTATTCTTTAATGTTCTAATGATACCATATGCGTTTATATCGTTTCATATACACTTATTGATATTATACATGAAAAACAAAATGTACGTATGTTAAAAATGAGAGGGTGACACTACTTCGCGGTTTTTCACTTATTGCGGCCGATTCTGGTCCCTTTTAACCGCGGTAACTGGGGGATTACTGTATTTCTTTTACGTCTGGAAATATTCAAGGTTCAAGAGGAATTATTGATTTTTTTTTTAAGAAAGATGTAGGTCAATATCTACCAATCTACAAGAGAGAGACAAACAGATGGAGAGTGTATGAAAGAGAGAGGACGCTTTCTCTGCGGTATTACATGGTTGGTAATTGTGTCTATTTGGTATTTGATGTTAAATTATTTCAAATCCAGCGAGAGATATTATTTGCTATAAAATGAGTTACATATCAACAGACTATCGACCCTGGCTTCACAGCACTATGAATCTCTTCAATACACTATGGATCTCTTCACTACACTATGAATCTCTTCACTACACTATGAATCTCTTCACTACACTATGGATCTCTTCACTACACTATGAATCTCTTCAATACACTATGAATCTCTTCACTATACTATGGATCTCTTCACTACACTATGAATCTCTTCACTACACTATGAATCTCTTCACTGCACTATGAATCTCTTCACTGCACTATGAATCTCTTCACTGCACTATGGATCTCTTCACTACACTATGAATCTCTTCACTACACTATGAATCTCTTCACTACACTATGAATCTCTTCACTACACTATGAATCTCTTCACAGCACTATGAATCTCTTCACAGCACTATGCATCTCTTCACTGCACTATGAATCTCTTCACAGCACTATGAATCTCTTCACAGCACTATGCATCTCTTCACTGCACTATGAATCTCTTCACTACACTATGAATCTCTTCACTACACTATGAATCTCTTCACTACACTATGAATCTCTTCACTACACTATGAATCTCTTCACTACACTATGAATCTCTTCACAGCACTATGAATCACTTCACAGCACTATGCATCTCTTCACTGCACTATGAATCTCTTCACAGCACTATGAATCTCTTCACAGCACTATGCATCTCTTCACAGCACTATGCATCTCTTCACTGCACTATGAATCTCTTCACTACACTATGAATCTCTTCACTACACTATGAATCTCTTCACTACACTATGAATCTCTTCACTACACTATGAATCTCTTCACAGCACTATGAATCTCTTCACTACACTATGAATCTCTTCACTGCACTATGAATCTCTTCACTACACTATGAATCTCTTCACAGCACTATGAATCTCTTCACAGCACTATGCATCTCTTCACTGCACTATGAATCTCTTCACAGCACTATGAATCTCTTCACAGCACTATGAATCTCTTCACAGCACTATGCATCTCTTCACTGCACTATGAATCTCTTCACTACACTATGAATCTCTTCACAGCACTATGAATCTCTTCACAGCACTATGCATCTCTTCACTGCACTATGAATCTCTTCACAGCACTATGAATCTCTTCACAGCACTATGAATCTCTTCACAGCACTATGCATCTCTTCACTGCACTATGAATCTTTTAACAAAAATGATTAAATCCGCATCAGGCCCTTCGCACTGGATATTATGCTTGCAGTTTTTTAACTTCTAAGCTTACTGGAACCTGGAGCTTGACTCAAGTTGTCGTACGATCACTGATGGTGGAGAGCTTGTTGAGACTGCACTGAGACACCAAAATAAAATGAGTCCGAGAACAAACTTGCACTGTGTTTCTCTCTTTAAGGCATGTTTCCATAGTGGCTGGACGTGCTATTTAATGAAGCTGCGTTTTGTTTTATCAGAGACAACTTACAAATACAGGGCAAGCAGTCATCGTGACACTCTACGACTCTCAAGATCAGTGTTTCTGTGCTCTATGTTCCACAGTGGCCCCCTTTTGACCTTCTTTTCTTACAGTGATGTTCATTCATGAGAAAGATAACTAAGCGCTTTTTTTCAAGTATATCGTGTAATGTATATATATATATACCCTTGTACTCCCGCATGTCCAGGGACATAGACAAAGGTGACCTTACGTATTTTGGATTTCTGCAACGACTCTACCCATTGCATGCGTACAGAGCCCGCCTCCACATTTTTATCATGCTCATCGAATCAATCACTCAGTATACATGCGTGGATGTAGTCTTGTGACTCTAACCATTTGAATGCCTTTGTCACTGCCATCACCTCCATTGTCATGCTACTCGTGGTCACGACGTATGCACTACTGTCTTCTTTGACTATTCTGCCTGCCGAGCGTGCTGTAAATGCCCATGCACTTCTTTGGTGTCGTCTTACAGATCCGTCTGTATAGATGACTGCATCTTTCTCATCGGTGTTATAGCAGATGAGACCGTTGACCTCAGCATTAACCACGACCTAGTTCTGTTCCCTACTTTTCCTGTCGAGTGTGACAATACATGAAAAAGTCCCCTTGAATGAGGTAGGCATGGGTATCCACTGCTCACCAACGCAGATTTTGGTAAGCCCACAGACCTGTTTGATTACATCTTCTGCTCGGCCCACCCATGATTTGCCTCTTTTTAGCCTGGTACCTTTCTCTGTGTTGAGCACGTGGTGCAATGGATGCTCTGTATCTGTACTAATCTTCAGGTATGCTCGTGCTCTCCAGATCTTGATTCTGTCATCCATGGTTGGAAAGTCAAGAAGATACCTCATTGCTACACAGGGAGTGCCCCTCGTACATCCCAGGATAATGCGCATGGCTTCATTTTGTATTTTCTCCAGCCTATCAATTTTAGTCGTACTGACAGTAAGAATTTGCCAGGGCATATTCGATAGGTGCGAGGACTAATCCCTTGAACAGAAGAGTAAGAAGCCTCTGCTCGAAGTTGGCAGCTGACATGACCTTCAAGGCGGCTAATCCTTTGTGGGATTTTGTTATCACATGGTCGACGTGGTCCCGAAAACACAGGTTGCGATCAAACTTAACTCCGAGGTATGTCATTAACTTGTGCCTGGTCGTCTCATCAGCACACATTCGTACTACCGGTGTGGTCGTATTAACGATATGATTATTAAGGGAGAACCATGAAACTGATGTTTTATTAGGATTAACGAAGGCACCTGATACCCCACACCAGGAAGAAATGCGATCGAGTTCGTCTTGCATTGTGGAGGCGATTCATCCGTAGGGATGAACGAAGATTATCTGTCATCGCTATGTCAAAGTGATTCTGTGAGAGATTCTCTCATCGCTATGCCAAAGTCATTCTGTGAGAGATTCTCTCATCGCTATGTCAAAGTGATTCTGTGAGAGATTCTCTCATCGCTATGTCAAAGTGATTATGTGAGAGATTCTCTCATCGCTATGTCAAAGTGATTATGTGAGAGATTCTCTCATCGCTATGTCAAAGTGATTCTGTGAGAGATTCTCTCATCGCTATATCAAAGTGATTCTGTGAGAGATTCTCTCATCGCTATGTCAAAGTGATTCTGTGAGAGATTCCTCATCGTTATGTCAAAGTGATTCTGTGAGAGATTCTCTCATCGTTATGTCAAAGTGATTATGCGAGAGATTCTCTCATCGTTATGTCAAAGTGATTCTGTGAGAGATTCTCTCATCGTTATGTCAAAGTGATTCTGTGAGAGATTTTCTCATCGCTATGTCAAAGTGATTATGTGAGAGATTCTCTCATCGTTATGTCAAAGTGATTATGTGAGAGATTCTCTCATCGTTATGTCAAAGTGATTATGTGAGAGATTCTCTCATCGCTATGTCAAAGTGATTATGTGAGAGATTCTCTCATCGTTATGTCAAAGTGATTATGTGAGAGATTCTCTCATCGCTATGTCAAAGTGATTATGTGAGAGATTCTCTCATCGTTATGTCAAAGTGATTCTGTGAGAGATTCTCTCATCGTTATGTCAAAGTGATTCTGTGAGAGATTTTCTCATCGCTATGTCAAAGTGATTCTGTGAGAGATTCTCTCATCGTTATGTCAAAGTGATTATGTGAGAGATTCTCTCATCGCTATGTCAAAGTGATTCTGTGAGAGATTCTCTCATCGCTATGTCAAAGTGATTCTGTGAGAGATTCTCTCATCGCTATGTCAAAGTGATTCTGTGAGAGATTCTCTCATCGCTATGTCAAAGTGATTCTGTGAGAGATTCTCTCATCACTATGTCAAAGTGATTCTGTGAGAGATTCTCTCATCGTTATGTCAAAGTGATTATGTGAGAGATTCTCTCATTGCTATGTCAAAGTGATTCTGTTAGAGATTCTCTCATCGCTATGTCAAAGTGATTATGTGAGAGATTCTCTCATCGCTATGTCAAAGTGATTATGTGAGAGATTCTCTCATCGCTATGTCAAAGTGATTCTGTGAGAGATTCTCTCATCGCTATGTCAAAGTGATTCTGTGAGAGATTCTCTCATCGCTATGTCAAAGTGATTCTGTGAGAGATTCCTCATCGTTATGTCAAAGTGATTCTGTGAGAGATTCTCTCATCGTTACGTCAAAGTGATTATGCGAGAGATTCTCTCATCGTTATGTCAAAGTGATTCTGTGAGAGATTTTCTCATCGCTATGTCAAAGTGATTATGTGAGAGATTCTCTCATCGTTATGTCAAAGTGATTCTGTGAGAGATTCTCTCATCGTTATGTCAAATCGATTATGTGAGAGATTCTCTCATCACTATGTCAAAGTGATTATGTGAGAGATTCTCTCATCGTTATGTCAAAGTGATTATGTGAGAGATTCTCCAATCGCTATGTCAAAGTGATTCTGTGAGAGATTCTCTCATCGTTATGTCAAAGTGATTCTGTGAGAGATTCTCTCATCGTTATGTCAAAGTGATTCTGTGAGAGATTTTCTCATCGCTATGTCAAAGTGATTCTGTGAGAGATTCTCTCATCGTTATGTCAAAGTGATTATGTGAGAGATTCTCTCATCGCTATGTCAAAGTGATTCTGTGAGAGATTCTCTCATCGTTATGTCAAAGTGATTATGTGAGAGATTCTCTCATCGTTATGTCAAAGTGATTATAAGGAGATATTCTCTCATCGTTATGTAAAAGTGATTATGTGAGAGATTCTCTCATCGCTATGTCAAAGTGATTCTGTGAGAGATTCTCTCATCGCTATGTCAAAGTGATTATGTGAGAGATTCTCTCATCGCTATGTCAAAGTGATTCTGGGAGAGATTCTCTCATCTCTATGTCAAAGTTATTCTGTGAAAAATTCTCTCATCCCTATGTCAAAGTGATTCTGTGAGTGATTCTCTCATCGCTATGTCAAAGTGATTATGTGAGAGATTCTCTCATCGCTATGTCAATGTGATTCTGTGAGAGATTCTCTCATCGTTATGTCAAAGTGATTCTGTGAGAGATTCTCTCATCGTTATGTCAAAGTGATTATGTTAGAGATTCTCTCATCGTTATGTCAAAGTGATTATGTGAGAGATTCTCTCATCGCTATGTCAAAGTGATTCTGTGAGAGATTCTCTCATCGCTATGTCAAAGTGATTCTGTGAGAGATTCTCTCATCGCTATGTCAAAGTGATTCTGTGAGAGATTCTCTCATCGCTATGTCAAAGTGATTCTGTGAGAGATTCTCTCATAGCTATGTCTATGTGATTATGTGAGAGATTCTCACATCGCTATGTCAAAGTGATTCTGTGAGAGATTCTCTCATCGCTATGTCAAAGTGATTCTGTGAGAGATTCTCTCATCGCTATGTCAAAGTGATTATGTGAGAGATTCTCTCATCGCTATGTCAAAGTGATTCTGTGAGAGATTCTCTCATCGTTTGTCAAAGTGATTATGTGAGAGATTCTCTCATCGCTATATCAAAGTGATTATGTGAGAGATTCTCTCATCGTTATGTCAAAGTGATTCTGTGAGAGATTCTCTCATCGCTATGTCAAAGTGATTATGTGAGAGATTCTCTCATCGTTATGTCAAAGTGATTCTGTGAGAAATTCTCTCATCTTTATGTCAAAGTGATTCTGTGAGAGATTTTCTCATCGCTATGTCAAAGTGAATCTGTTAGAGATTCTCTCACCCTTATGTCAAAGTGATTATGTGAGAGATTCTCTCATCGCTATGTCAAAGTGATTATGTGAGAGATTCTCTCATCGCAATGTCAAAGTGATTCTGTTAGAGATTCTCTCATCGTTATGTCAAAGTGATTATGTGACAGATTCTCTCATCGCTATGTCAAAGTGATTCTGTGAGAGATTCTCTCATCGCTATGTCAAAGTCATTATGTGAGAGATTCTCTCATCGCTATGTCAAAGTGATTCTATGAGAGATTTTGTCATCGCTATGTCTAAGTGATTCTGTGAGAGATTCTCTCATCGCTATGTCAAAGTGATTCTGTGAGAGATTCTCTCATCGCTATGTCAAAGTGATTCGGTGAGAGATTCTCTCATCGCTATGTCAAAGTGATTCTGTGAGAGATTCTCTCATCGCTATGTCAAAGTGATAATGTGAGAGATTCTCACATCGCTATGTCAAAGTGATTCTGAGAGAGATTCTCTCATCGCTATGTCAAAGTGATTCTGTGAGAGATTCTCTCATCGCTATGTCAAAGTGATTCTGTTAGAGATTCTCTCATCGCTATGTCAAAGTGATTCTGTGAGAGATTCTCTCATCACTATGTCAAAGTGATTCTGTTAGAGATTCTCTCATCGCTATGTCAAAGTGATTCTGTGAGAGATTCCCTCAGCGTTATCTCAAAGTGATTCTGTGTGAGATTCTCTCAGCGTTATGTCAAAGTGATTCTGTGAGAGATTCTCTCATCGCTATGTCAAAGTGATTCTTTGAGAGATTCTCTCATCGTTATGTCAAAGTGATTATGTGAGAGATTTTCTCTCATCGCTATGTCAAAGTGATTATGTGAGAGATTCTCTCATCGTTATGTCAAAGTGATTCTGTTAGAGATTCTCTCATCGCTATGTCAAAGTGATTCTGTGAGAGATTCTCTCATCGTTATGTCAAAGTGGTTCTGTGAGAGATTCTTTCTTCGTTATGTCAAAGTGATTCTGTGAGAGATTCTCTCATCGCTATGTCAAAGTGATTCTGTGAGAGATTCTCTCATCGCTATGTCAAAGTGATTCTGTGAGAGATTCTCTCATCGCTATGTCAAAGTGATTCTGTGAGAGATTCTCTCATCGTTATGTCAAAGTGATTCTGTGAGAGATTCTCTCAGCGTAATGTCAAAGTGATTCTGTGAGAGATTCTCTCAGCGTTATGTCAAAGTGATTCTGTGGTTGGCTGAGTTACCCGAAAGTTACTCACGATTCCATGTCACACTACAACCTTATGAACGCTTTTCGCAAAGGAGCATTATTGTCAGCAGCATTCACAAAATATGGACCATTAAACCTAATCGAAATATCCGTGTCTAGCAGATCACGGAAATGAACGTCCATATCAACATAAAGCTGCACAAATGATCGACATACCAAATTATTTCACCATCTTCAATTCATTACTGACAAAGTCTAAAATTGGGCGAATTCTCGGGGAGCAAAATGGTGACACATCATCATCATCATCGCGTGCCTTCTCCGTAACGAAAGTTGGCTACCATGAATCGCCATTCTACTCTGTTTCTTGCTTTGATGGTGCAGGCTGACATAGATTGACTTGTCCATATTTTGATGTACTCGTCCATGTTAGTCTTGGTCTGCCTCTGCCTCTTTTACCTTGTATTTTCCCTTCCAATATTACTTTTAGTAGGCTGTTGTATTTTTAACATGCCCCCAAAATTTCATTTGTCTTGTCTTAATTGTGTTTAGTAGTTCTCTTTTAATTTTCAGTTGTTTTAAAACTTCATCGTTTGTTATGTTTTGTTTCCATCAAATTCTACCTATACTTCTATAAATCCACATTTCAAAGGCTACAATTTTCTGTTCTGTTTTCTTGTCTAATGTCCATGTTTCTGCACCATACAGGAATATTGAGACGACGTAACATTTTGCCATTCTTAGTTTCAGCCCTGCTGATATTTGTTTTGTTGTTAGTATATTTTTCATGGCATTAAAATTACTTTTTGCAATACCTATTCTTTTGTTTATTTCAGTTTTGCATTTTCCATCATTGGTTATAGTATGTCCCAGGTAGTTGTAGTTCTTCAACTGTGATATTTAATTGTAGGTCTTGAGAATTTTCTTTGTTTATGATCATAGTTTTAGTCTTTTTGATATTCATTTCTAGTCTATTTTTTTGCTTGTTATGTTTATCACATTAAGCAATTGTTGTAGGTCTTTAGGATTTTCTGCTAGTAGAACAGTATCATCAGCATATCTTAGGTTATTGATTAGCTTTCCATTAATGTTTAGGCCTGGTATCTCTTAGATGTTTTTAAAGATTTGCTCAGTGTATAGATTGAACAAGCTTGGTGATAGGATGCATCCTTGTCTTACTCCTCTTTTTATGTCCATGGGTGTAGAGTTCTCCTTGTTATATCTTATTATTGCTGTTTGCTCCCAGTACATATTACATATTAGTCGTATGTCTGTGTCGTCTAGATTTATATCCTTTAGGCAGTCTATGAGTTGGTTATGGTGTATTCTATCGAAAGCTTTGGTGTAGTCTATAAAGCAGGCATATATTGGTTTGTTTACTTCTGTGTACTTTTCAATCAATGTTCTCATGCTGAATATAGCTTCTTTTGTCCCACTGTTTTTCCTGAATCCAAATTGTTGCTCATCTAATTCAGTGCTGATTTTATTCTGAATCCTTCCCTGTATAACTTTTAGTAAAATTGTTGTTACCTGGCTCATTAGGCTTATTGTTCTGAAATCACTTCATTCAACTGCACCGTTCTTTTTTAGGCAATGCAATGAAAGTTGATGTTTTTAGATCGTTTGGTATGTATCCTGTATGGTATATGTCATTGCATATGTCTGTGATCACTTCGACGCCAAACTCTTCTAGAGCCTGTATCATCTCTATCTGTATATAGTCAGACCCTGCTGCCTTTCTCTTTTTCATTGTTTGTATAGCTTTTTCTACTTCAGATTTCAGGATTTTATAGTTGTATGTACATTTTATATCTGGCTTTTTGTCCTTTTGGTCATGAAATAATTCTGTTATATATTCTTGCCATCTATCTATTATGTCTGTGTTGCATTCTTCCCTCTTTGTTTGCAATACATGCGTTTGCTGCAGTTTTTTTGTCTTTATTCGTCATTCTCTTTATTTCTCTGTGCATCTCTCTTAAGTTTTGTTTACTTTCCATAGTTTCGACTTCTAGACATCTTTGATTGAGCCAGTCTTCTTTTGCCTTTTTGCACATTCTCCGTATTTCATTGTCTATATCCTTGTATCTGGCAGTGTTTTTCGCTTGTCTTCTTTCTTCAATTTTTTTCTAAGATTTTGTCAGTTATCCATTTTTGTTTTTTGTTACTTTCCTTTTTGGGCAAGGTGTTGCAGGATACTTGTATGCTGTTTTTTATGCATTGCCATTTTGTTGTGACTTTTTCTTCAGGATTTTCTCTTCTGTACTGCTCAATCCCCTCTTCTAGTAGCTTCTGATATGTGTTCTTTACTTGTACAGTGTAAGTTTCTTTTACATCTTTCTGGTTTAACGCTGTTATATCTATTGGTGTTGCTGAATTAGTTTTTTGTTTCTTTCTCTTTAATTTGATTTTCATTTTTATCATTACAGGATTGTGGTCTGAATTAATATCTGCTCCTGGGTAGGTTTTGACTTTCTTGACGCTGTTCCTGAATCTGTCTTTTATCATTATGTAATCTATTTGATTTCTCTTCTTGTCTCCAGGGCTTTTCCATGTGTATAATTTCCTTTTCTCTTGCTCAAAGAAGGTGTTGCATATTATCAGTCTGTTTTCTTCACAAAATTGTATTAATCATTCTCCTCTGTTATTCCTTTTTCCTAGACCATGATTTCCTATAATGATCTTATAATTACCTTTTCCTACTTTAGCGTTCATATCACCCATTATAATCAAGATGTCTGATGATTTCACTTGCTTCATAACTGTGTTTAGATCTTCATAGTATGCCTCTATTTATTCATCTGTATAGTCTTGAGTTTGTATTATTGCTATGTCTCGAATGGTTTTGCCTTCATTTTTAATAGTATAATTCTATCATTGTATGTCAAGTGAGTATTTATATATTTTTGTAGCTCTCGTTTTATTAGAATGCCTACTCCTCTTTGATGTTCTTTTGTGTTACCTGAATATATAAATGTATATATTTATCGTGTTGTATGTATCCACTTTCCTTCCATCTTGTTTCTGATATGCCTAAGATATCTATGTTTAATCGCTCTGCTTCTACCATTAGATTTTCTAATTTTCCTTGTTGGTATAAGGTCCTAACATTCCATGTGGCTATTTTTAATTCGTTCTTAAAACAATAGTTAGAATTTCTCTCCATGGCTTTCTTTGGAGTGTTACGTGATGAGGCTCCAATCACTTTCACGGTGGTCTGCCATATTCATCTTTCGTGTTCTGAATATGCCTCATGTGTACCACACACTTTGCTGTTTTCACCTTCTGGGCCGTTGATCATTTTCGATTCATCCGCCCCATCCACCAACACAGACTTTTTATTTTCAGGTTGAACATACTCGCGGCAGCGCCATTTTTTGTCGAACCATGTGCTTGACTATTGAAGGTGACACATAGATCGTCTTTTTCGTGAAATCCTGTAATAATCTGCCTGCTTGAAAAAAGGACACAATTCATATCCTGTAGTTATTTGTTTAATAAACTAAGCTTTTCAAAGGCATTCACACAGGTAAATATATCAAATTTGGAGAAGTCAATCTTTTGTTTCCATTTCTTTACCTATCAAAAATGTAATCGTTGAGTTTCACTATCAACAAAACGGCGAAGACTTTACCTTTGGTTAACCATCGGACTTCCGAATGCAACAGGAAAGCGTTCCTCATTGTCATCACAAATCTGTTAAAATAGGCTACCGTGAAGTGCATGTGATTGAGTATAATTGTCTGCTTTATTACAACCCGCAGAGAGGCGATCGTGAAGTGCATGTGATTGAGTATAATTGATTGCTTTATAACTTTATCTAAAAACTAAACTAAACTAAACTAAAATGACTGCTGCATGATCTTCGATGTAATGCTGGAGTTAATTAACATGTGCCTGCCAACACATCCTCAACCATACAGTCCTCATGTTACTGTTCACATTATTATTAGAAGTCACATTGGATGTGTTTCATGAGCTTATCATATTTATTTCTTGATAAGATCGTCATCATTACATCGTGTAACACCTTCAAACTCTGTTTACTACAAGCTTTTCAAACCCACAGCGGTCATAGCAAGCCAGGGAAAACATTTCATTAGTAGAGAAGAGAGAGAGAGAGAGAGAGAGAGAGAGAGAGAGAGAGGAGAGAGAGAGAGAGAGGGAGAGAGAGAAATGTCATTAAAACGCCAAATGTACAATCTAGGTGAGGAAACACAAACAAGTAGGGAGACGACACATTTTTATGTGGTTGCTACATTTCTGAAAATATTCAGTCTAGGAGTAATAAATCAAAGTAGTAAGTTTAAATACAAAACTGATTCGTTGTGTTCCACTTTCAACATGAAAAGTTGGCTACGTCTGTGAGTTTGTGATAGATTTACAGCGCTAGAAGGTCAGGCGAGTACGAGCTCTGTCCTGAACGATGAAAGACTCAATCAACATTCTTGAACTTTCTATTTGCCTCAAATACCAAGGTTCTGATACTGTTAGCTTTTTGTAATTGAAAACGTTGGTCTTGCCCAGTAAGAAGCTCACAGTTAATGTTGACAAATGCTTGTAATTTCCCAACATTTCCAAACCTTTTATCCCAGCCGGCAGTTGTTAGCAACAAGACCGCTTAAAAGTATTAAGTGTTTGTAAATTACGTGAGACAGCTTCTTCCCATTGCCTAACAGCGTCAGTTTGGTAAAACAGTTTTGTGTCGGTTGTCACAGAGATTATGTCAGGAACTAGAAACATGATCCAACAGTTTTGTGTCCCTTGTCACAGAGATTATGTCAGGAACTAGAAACATGATCCAACAGTTTTGTGTCGCTTGTCATAGAGATTATGTCAGGAACTAGAAACATGATCCAACAGTTTTGTGTCCCTTGTCACAGAGATTATGTCAGGAACTAGAAACATGATCCAACAGTTTTGTGTCGCTTGTCACAGAGATTATGTCAGGAACTAGAAACATGATCCAACAGTTTTGTGTCGGTTGTCACAGAGATTATGTCAGGAACTAGAAACATGATCCAACAGTTTTGTGTCCCTTGTCACAGAGATTATGTCAGGAACTAGAAACATGATCCAACAGTTTTGTGTCGCTTGTCACAGAGATTATGTCAGGAACTAGAAACATGATCCAACTATCCACTGCACAAATAAATGACTATAAATTATAACAAAATTGCACAGACACATTACACGATATGCAGACCTAGCTAAAACCGTTCTACATAGCAGACTACATAGCAAGATAAAACAGTCAGGCAATGTGGGAGGACATCAGAAAATAGACAGGATTAACTGTCACCACATCTCAGAAAGCAACTCTTAATTGTGAAGGTTAGAAGGATGTTGAGAAGTTCATTTTTTTATATTTGAACGGTTGGCATATTACACACTGGGAAAGCCCATAGGCATTCGGTTGCTTTCATGCAGCAGACTTATGTTCTAGATCTTTCGTAGCATTGCGTGAGAGTTCGTTGCAACACATGTTACAATAAAAGATGTCTGAAACACACCAGAGATGGCTTCCCATACTAGAGAATGCTGCCGAGCAAGCTTCACTCTGCTATGTCATCACACTGCCCCTGGCTCTACCCTTTCCGAAATGCTGTCACGAAGCACAAATCCTCGATCGCCTTCTTAAGAATTGTCATCCATAAATTGTTCCCTTTCTACCAACACATGTCCATTGCAGCGCATCCTCCGACGAGAATAATGATAATTTTAGGAAACCTTCTTTGCCTTCCTTTGTTTCAGCATTTGTTGTCTATACGATCGTCTTTTATGCCTGTGACATTCATGGCATTGCATGCTTTTTTTTCTCGTGCCCTTGATATCGATCGCGTTCTTGTGCAGTGGATTTCTCTCGTTCTCATTAACTCTCTTATATGCAATATGCTAAGCAATTGACTGTTTTGATTGTACGTACAAGCATAAGCCTTATCTTCTAGTGTGCTGGTATCTCTATTACATTGCAACACTCTCCGCATTCAATTTATTTTTTTGCCATTCTTGTTTTCTAAAGAGACATCTATTAGTAGAACCAACAGTTAGTCGTCGGATTATCTCCATTGCACATCAAACAACTGTCCATAAGTGCTCAGATTACCTCCTTCTTTTTCAACAAATCTGGCAGCCTGAAACGACTAAGAAGTAACATGAATCTGGTCCACAAGTCTTCCTCTATTATCCACATGGTTCTCTTGATTTTAGGTAACATCTTTTTTAACTTGAAGATCCATGAATCAAAAAATAGCTGCAGACTCACGAACATCATAAAAACCCTTGTTCTGCTGGTCTCGCCCTACTTATTTTAGAGCGTTTAGCATTAGCGACAACTTCCAACGCCATTAATAGTACTCAGTTTGCTAACAACGGATGTACCAAGAACGCGTGATTTACTGAAAAGATCGCAGCCATGTGCACGAATACCATAGCACCGGCACAGAAACCTTAAAGTGTAATTGATTTGGCACATCGATCTACTTGAGAGATCTAGAAGTAATCATCCACCAAACAAGTCCAAGAGATAGTGTAGAACACATCTCAAAGTCATATGGTTGTACGCATACCGACTTGGTAACAAATAACGTATCCACACTGCCCGATTCACAGAAAAAATCGTAGCCAGGTGCACGAAATCTCTAGCGCTAACAGAATCCTCAAAATGGAACCTCCAGTTTATTCTTGCACAGCCATCTACAATAGAGAGATGAAACCGATCAGCTTCCAGCGCATCTCCTGTGGCGGTCGTCGGATCTCATACTCCATTCCACCACCATGGAACAAGAAGTTGATTGACTAACGACACTCCAATGTTTTGCGTGTTAACTTTTCTAGGCCTTCTATTATGTTGTCTTTGTTTTGTAACCATGTTGAAAACGTGTTACAGCAACAACGTTGGCTTGCCCAGTCTTGCATTGCCAAAAAGCTGAAAGATCATATATATATATATATGTATAGCTAATCGTCTTGTATCTGTTTTCAATCATTTATTTTCATTTCGCTCAATCTTTTCACATTGTGATATGAAGAGTTTGAGAATACCATGCCCATAATTAGTTACTGAGGATATCATGCCCATAATTAGTTACTTAGGATACCATGCCCATAATTAGTTACTGAGGATATCATGCCCATAATTAGTTACTTAGGATACCATGCCCATAATTAGTCACTGAGAATATCATGCCCATAATTAGTTACTCAGGATATCATGCCCATAATTAGTTACTTAGGATATCATGCCCATAATTAGTTACTCAGGATATCATGCCCATAATTAGTTACTCAGGATATCATGCCCATAATTAGTTACTTAGGATACCATGCCCATAATTAGTTACTGAGGATACCATGCCCAAAACTTAGTTCCTGAAGATACCATGCCCATAACTTAGATACTGAGGATACAATGTCCATAATTAGTTACTGAGGATACCATGCCCATAACTTAGTTACTGAGGATACAATGTCCATAACTTAGTTACTGAGGATACAATGTCCATAATAAGTTACTGAAGATACCATGTCCATAATAAGTTACTGAGGACACCATGCCCATAACTTAGTTACTGAGGATACAATGTCCATAATTAGTTAGTGAGGATACCATGCCCATAATTAGTTACTGAGGATACCATGTCCATAATAAGTTACTGAGGATACCATGCCCATAACTTAGTTACTGAGGATACCATGCCCATAACTTAGTTACTGAGGATACAATGCCCAAAACTTAGTAACTGAGGATACCATGCCCATAACTTAGTTACTGAGGATACCGTGTCCATAACTAAGTTACTGAGGATACCATGTCCATAACATAGTTCCTGAGGATACCATGCCCATAACTAAGTTACTGAGGATACCATGTCCACAATTAGTTACTGAGGATACCATAACCATAACTTAGTTACTAAGGATACAATGCCCATAACTTAGTTACTGAGGATACCATGCCCATAACTTAGTTACAGAGGATACCATGCCCAAAACTTAGTTACTGAGGATACCATGCCTATAACTTAGTTACTGAGGATACCATGTCCATAACTTAGTTACTGAGGATACCATGTCCATAACTTAGTTACTGAGGATACCATGTCCATAACTTAGTTACTGAGGATACCATGTCTATAACTTAGTTACTGAGGATACCATGTCCATAACTTAGTTACTGAGTATACCATGTCCATAACTTAGTCACTGAGGATGCCATGCCCATAACTTAATTAATGAGGATACCATGTCCATAACTTAGTTACTGAGGATACCATGTCCATAACCTAGTTACTGAGGATACCATGCCCATAACTTAGTTACTGAGGATACCATGTCCATAACTTAGTTACTGAGTATACCATGCCCATAACTTAGTTAATGTGGATACCATGTCCATAACTTAATTAATGAGGATACCATGTCCATAACTTAGTTACTGAGGATACCATGTCCATAACCTAGTTACTGAGGATACCATGCCTATGACTTAGTTACTGAGGATACCATGTCCATAACTTAGTTACTGAGTATACCATGTCCATAACCTAGTTACTGAGGATACCATGCCCATAACTTAGTTACTGAGGATACCATGTCCATAATTAGTTACTGAGGATACTATGCCCATAACTTAATTACTGAGGATACCATGCCCATAACATAGTTACTGAGGATACCATGTCCATAACTTAATTACTGAGGATACCATGCCCATAACATAGTTACTGAGGATACCATGTCCATAATTAGTTACTGAGGATACCATGTCCATAATTAGTTACTGAGGATACCATGTCCATAATTAGTTACTGAGGATACCATGCCCATAACTTAGTTATTGAGGATACCATGTCCATAATTAGTTACTGAGGATACCATGTCCATAATTAGTTACTGAGGATACCATGCCCATAACATAGTTACTGAGGATACCATGTCCATAATTAGTTACTGAGGATACCATGTCCATAATTAGTTACTGAGGATACCATGCCCATAACTTAGTTACTGAGGATACCATGCCCATAACGTAGTTGCTGAGGATACCATGTCCATAAATTAGTTACTGAGGATACCATGCCCATAAATTAGTTACTGAGGATACTATGCCCACAACTTAGTTACTGAGGATACCATGTCCATAAATTAGTTACTGAGGATACCATGCCCATAACTTAGTTACTGAGGATACTATGCCCACAACTTAGTTACTGAGGATACCATGTCCATAAATTAGTTACTGAGGATACCATGCCCATAACTTAGTTACTAAGGATACCATGTCCATACTTAGTTACTGAGGATACCATGTCCATAATTAGTTACTGAGGATACCATGCCCATAACTTAGTTACTGAGGATACAATGTCCATACTTAGTTACTGAGGATACCATGCCCATAACTTAGTTACTGAGGTTACCATGTCCATACTTAGTTACTGAGGATACCATGTCCATAATTAGTTATTGAGGATACCATGCCCATAACGTAGTTGCTGAGGATACTATGCCCATAACTTAGTTACTGAGGATACCATGTCCATACTTAGTTACTGAGGATACTATGCCCATAAATTAGTTACTGAGGATACCATGTTCATACTTAGTTACTGACGATACTATGCCCATAACTTAGATACTGAGGATACAATGTCCATAATTAGTTACTGAGGATACCATGCCCATAACTTAGTTACTGAGGATACCATGTCCATAATTAGTTACTGAGGATACCATGTCCATACTTAGTTACTGAGGATACCATGTCCATAATTAGTTACTGAGGATACCATGCCCATAACTTAGTTACTGAGGTTACCATGTCCATACTTAGTTACTGAGGATACCATGTCCATAATTAGTTATTGAGGATACCATGCCCATAACGTAGTTGCTGAGGATACTATGCCCATACTTAGTTACTGAGGATACCATGTCCATAATTAGTTACTGAGGATACCATGCCCATAACTTAGTTACTGAGGTTACCATGTCCATACTTAGTTACTGAGGATACCATGTCCATAATTAGTTATTGAGGATACCATGCCCATAACTTAGTTACTGAGGATACCATGTCCATACTTAGTTACTGAGGATACTATGCCCATAAATTAGTTACTGAGGATACCATGTTCATACTTAGTTACTGAGGATACCATGTCCATAATTAGTTACTGAGGATACCATGCCCTTACTTTGTTACTGAGGATACCATGTCCATACTTAGTTACTGAGGATACCATGCCCTTACTTTGTTACTGAGGATACCATGTCCATACTTAGTTACTGAGGATATCATGCCCTTACTTAGTTACTGAGGATACCATACCCATACTTAGTTACTGAGGATACCATGCCCTTACTTAGTTACTGAGGATACCATGCCCATACTTAGTTACTGAGGATACCATGCCCTTACTTAGTTACTGAAGATACCATACCTATACTTAGTTACTGAGGATACCATGCCCTTACTTAGTTACTGAGGATACCATACCCATACTTAGTTACTGAGGATACCATACCCATACTTAGTTACTGAGGATACCATACCCATACTTAGTTACTGAGGATACCATGCCCATACTTAGCCGTAAGGATTGTTACACTACCCCCCGCCCCCTCCCTTTATTCCCACATACTTATCATTTCTTTCTCACCACCGTCCTTATACAGCTAAGAATACTGAATATCAATGCTTCATAACAAAAAGGTTAAAATTCGCTAGAAGAAATTAAAATAATTATTTACTTACTGCCGCTTACTCCCTTTTACCCCAAATTGTAAAGGTTCAGTTAGAATGTCTTTTGATCGTCTAAAGTTGTTAGACACTTTTTGTTCTCCCCGCATCACTTACACAAATATTTGAAGGGAGTAAATCAAGTTTATCAGTTGATACTTTACACGTCAATGGATTACGTCAAACTTGCGGGCGTAAAAGTAAGCATTACACTTTAAACACAAAAATACTGTATTTCAGGTTTGTAGGACAGGGATGTTTAATAGTTACCTTGAGATGTATCCGCGATCCCAATGTAATTGCTATTTAGTTTATAATTTTAAGTTTTCATTCATTTATCGCCATAGAGAAAAACAAAACCAAAAATTCACATAAAAAAGGAGATAAGATCATACCGGCGTCCATATAATATTAGCAATTAAGTTATTCATTTATTTGCAGGTCATCATCTTTCCATTCCGAACATGTCCATAGGTGCTCAGATCCCATCTTGAGCAAGTACCGCAGTATCCAGCGACTGACATCTCCAGTTCTGTTATTGTTGATAAGTCTTCTTATACGACCACTAAGTTTCTCGTTTCTGGCTGTGCCCATCTTAACTCCCATCTCTTTTATCCGAAGGAGTGACGTTGACTCATGGTTGTCGAAGTCCTGAACCCTTCCCACATCTCGGAAGACATGGATGATGTCCGCTTGATCCATTGGTTGACCGTCCTCAACGACAGCACAGCTAGTCAACCTGTCCGCTCTTTCATTTCCCCGTACTTCCGCATGTCCGGGGACATAGACAAAGGTGTCTCTACGTATTTTTGACTTCTGCAATGACTCTACCCATTGCCTGCGTACAGAGCCCACCTCCACCTTTCTTATCATGCTTATCGAATCATTTATTATGCAGGCATGGGTGTAGTCTTGTGACTCGAACTAAATAAATGCTGTGGTCGCTGCCATCACATTCATCGCCATGCTACTCGTGGTCCAACGTATGAGTCACTGTCTTCCTTGACTATTCTGCCTGCCGAGCGCGCTGTAAATGCCCGTGCACTCCCTTGGTATCGTATTACGGAACCGTCTGTATAAATAACTGCATCTTCCTCATCGGTGTTATCCCAGATAAGACCGTTCACCTCCGCATTGACCACGGCTGAGTTCTAATCCCTACATTTCCTGTCGAGTGTGACAACACACGAGATTGTGCCTCTGAATGACGTGGGCACCGGTATCCACTCCTCGCCAGGGTTTATATTGGTAAGCCCACAGACCTGTTTGATAACATCTTCTGCTCGGCCCACCATGATTTGCCTCTTTTTAGCCTAACACCTTACCATGGGACTTCCGGTCATTTTAGACGGTTAGGCGGCAGGAACCAATGCGGTTCGGTCTGAAATGTGTTACTTTATACAATTTCGTTGTATTCCAAGTCCAGCTTGCTGCCGGAGCTACTGAGTTTAGGGCTCTATGCACACAGTGAGCTGTGTTTTTTCATCCGGATCGTGTTTCGAAATTCCAATTGCTTACAATGAATGATCTATCTATCTTTCGTTCGCTCGAAGTATTGTCTATATCAGCAATGTCGTTTTCTGTATGAATTTTACTGTCTTTTGTAATTCTTGCAGTGGCCCATATAGTTTTGTCTGTAGTGTTGTATCTATGGGCCAATGGATTTTCCTCAGTCTACTATATTCAGTGCAGTCTTGAAGTATGTGTTCAGCAGTCTGGGGTGCCTGTCCACATGTACAAGTAGTTGATGTGCCGATCTTGAATTTTGTATACATGTGACTATGGAGTCGATTGTGTCCTGTTCTTAGGCGTATAATGATAACTTGTTCATATCTATTCATATTATGAAAGGCATCCTGATATGGGGCTTGTGGTCCTCTGATTGATTTGATTATCTGTTTCTTATGATGGTATGTAACCGGTGTATCTAGTTGTGTGCCTGTTGAACCTTCCTTTGCCAACTGATCTGCTTTCTCATTTCCTGGTATTCCACAGTGAGACGGGATCCACTGCAGGGCAACCCTGTGGTGCTTGCAGAGTTCAGTCAATAAGGTCTGTAGATGTGGTAATTTTCTGGATTGTAGTGCCTGGAGTACTGATCTTGCATCTGTCAAAAACACTACAGGCTGTGGGCTAAGATTACTGTTCAGCAGCTTTTCTATTGCCAACTTTATTGCTTGTATTTCTGCATCATAATTGTGACAATATTTCCCTGTTGCTATTTTATTCATATCCCTAGTGTTATTTGGGTACTCTATATATGCACCTGCTCCCCCATTCTTTACTGCATTCTGTGCTGATCCATCTGTGTACACACGGATCCATAGGTCTTGTGGGTATTCTTCATCCAGGAAACTGAGAGTTATTGTTTTTCGCTGTAGACTATTTTGTTCCTCTTTGTCAACTATTCCTTTCACTTCTGTCCGTATTTGAACTGATAATCCTGATTCATCTGTCCAGGGAGTCTGTTCTGGTATGGGCAGAAGGGGTTTAACAACTCTTGGCATGTCTGGTGTTTGTCTACTAATACGCTTGGCTTGGTGGATAAAACTGCTTCTCTTAAGTCGTCCCAATGCAAGATTTTGGAATCTGTCCTTCATTGGATGTCTCGGCATGCAAGCAAATTTTTCTGCCTGTATCAGCACCTTTGTGTCTCTCCGTTCTCTCAGTGCTGGTATCCTCCACAATTTCTCCATCTCCAATATTGGTGTTGATTTCATTGCTCCTGTGATGACCTTAAGTGCCTGGTTTTGTACTTTATCCAGTTCTTGCAATGTGGTGTTTGATGCTGAGCACCATGCGGATGATCCATATTCTAAATGTGGGCGTATACTCTGTTGGTAAACTTTACTGAGTATTTTCCCACTCGCACCCCATGTGGTTCCACACAACTTTCTTAGAATAGCCAATTTCCTCCTTGCTTTTTGGGTTGCCTTATTTATCTGCTGTTTCCAAGATAGTTTGTTATCAAATGTAACTCCGAGATATGTAGCTTGTATGTCTTCTTTCACAGGCTCATTGTTTATGTAGATGGCTCCTGCTTTTTGTTTTGGGGAGAGTGTGAAAAGTGTAGTACTGCATTTGTCTGTATTGATGCTGATACACCATCTATTTGTCCATGAATTCAGTGCATTCATAGCTCTTTGTAGCAATTTGGAGGCCACTGTTGCATACTCCTCTGTGCACCACATTACCAAGTCATCTGCATACATTGCCACTTTGATGCCATGTGGTAGTTCAGTAACTAGGTCATTGATGTAGATCAGAAAAAGTGTTGGAGATAGTACCCCTCCTTGTGGAACGCCCTGGCGCAATAAGACCTTCTTACTCTTAAGACCATCCAGTTGCACTCTGGCTCTCCTATTATGCAGGTATGCTTTGACCCATTTGTACATCCTGCCATTTACTCCATAATTTCTCAGTTTCTTCAAAAGCCCTTCCTTCCATACCTTATCAAATGCTTTCTTTAGGTCTATCCATGCTGCTAGTACCAGTTTCTTTTCTTGAAACGCATCTTCAATTTCCTGGGAAAGATAGGTTGCTTGATCTTCGGTAGAGTAACACTGTCTAAAGCCTGCTTGTTGTGGGACAAGGAGATTTTCACTTTCCAGGTACCACTGCAGTCTGAGATTGATTATACGTTCCATTGTTTTACACAAACAGCTTGTAAGGCTGATTGGTCTATAGCTGGATGTCATTGAACCATCTTTTCCTGGCTTTAGTAATGGTATCATAATTGCTTCTCTCCATGCCTGTGGCACTCTACCTGTGATCCAGCAAATGTTGTAGATCTGCAGTAGTTTTGCTTTAGCTGCAGTTCCCAAGTTCTTAATCATTTCATTGGACACTCCATCACTGCCTGGTGACTTTTTCATTTTTAATTTGGATATTGCCAGCTCTAGCTCTCTTTGTGTAATGGGTGTTTCCATTACTTCATGTGTGGTCTCTTCTTGTCTTGCATTTTGTTGTTTTAAACGGGTCTCTTGTCGTTTTTCTAGGCTAGTTTCAATATTATTGTCATTTGCAAAGGAGTCTGCAAAGTAATTTGCTGCATGTTTACCTGTTAGAATGTTTCCATCCTTCTTCAGTGTAATTTTGGTGTTCCTTTCTGTACCCTCATCATTCAGCTGTTTTACAAGCTTCCACACTTTTCTTGTGTCTCGTTCAAGATTCAAGGACTCTGTTTTCTCTTTCCAGCTTCTCCGTCTGGCTTGTAGTTTAGCCCGTTGAAATTTGGCTTTAGCATGCTGGTAGTTGTTGTGGTGTTCTTGGCAAGGGTTATTTTCTGCTTGCTTTCGAGATGTTTCCATGTCATTGTGTAGTTGCTCTAGTTCACTACTCCAGTATGGTTTGTAGTGTTTCCGTGCCCCTCTAGGTATTGTTTCACTGGCAGCTTGTATTATTAGTCTACTGAATTCATCAACTATTTTGTTGATGTCTCTATCTGTATTTATATCTTTAGTCAGTACACTGGTGTAGTGTTGATACATTTTCCAGTCTGCCTTTTTGTAATTCCATCTGGAGAGAGTGCTGCTCTCCCTGATGGCCTTATTTTGTACCACTAAAAAGACTGGTCGGTGGTCGCTGCCTCCAAGTTGTTTCCCAACAATTCGTGTGATATTCCAATCCAGGTCTGGTGAATGGAAAGCAAGGTCTGGTGTAGATGTGGTATGCCATGATCTGGAGTAGAATGTTGGTGGATCTGTTGCCTGGTTTAATAGTATAAGCCCATTGTCATCCTGCCAATTTTCAAGCTCTTCACCTCTCTTGTCCATATGTTCATAGCCCCAGCTCTGTGAATGGCTGTTAAAGTCTCCACATACAATTATTCTTTCTTGTAATGTAATTGTGTCTAGTGCTAGTGGGCGGTCACTCGGACAGTAGTAGTTAAGTAGATGGAAGTCTGTATTTCCTGTCCTGAGGTGCAGTATTTGATATTCCGCCCCATCCATATACACTTCAATCTGACATGCATTAATGTTGTTCCTTACAAGAGTCAGTATTCCGCCCTTTTGTCTATTTTTTCTGTCAGATCGGTAGCACTGGTATCCCCTAATCTTCAAGGCTATGTCGTTGTTTAGATGGGTTTCCTGCAAACAGCATATGCTTACTTGTTCTTCATGCAGGATATTCTCTAATTCTATCTTTTTACTGTACCCATCTCTTTTGCTGTTGATGCCTTCAGCATTCCAGTGCATTATTTTAAGTGGTCTTATTTTGGATTGGCCAGTAGCTCTATTCTCTCGCCCCCTGACTCCACAGAGCGGTTGAGAAGGACATCCAGTATTAGAGGTTGGGCCCTTTCGAGGCTGAGGGCCCGGCGCTGCTCCTGCCTGAGTGTCCATCACAGGGCGAGTGCCATATCGATTTGCGGTTATAGACATTCTTCCATTTGCGTTGAGTGCGTGGCATCCTGATTTTTGTGCGCCTTTTGGCTGGTTGCCTCCGACTTCAGCACTTGAACTTGCTAGAGCAGACTGTGGTCTTGCTTGGTTGTAGGAAGGCCTGGCCAGTCTTGGTTTTCAGTCCCTGGTGACTGTTAAGCCCCATCCCCACGACAAGGAGCTGGCCTTGATGAGGACAATGAATGATGATATCGTATGACGATAGTTCAGCTGTGTTCGCTTTTTGTGCCGCTTGGACTTATGTCTTTTGGCGTGTGATACCTATCTGTATCAGACACCTCCGCCCTTGCGCCCCTATCCCCAGGGCTAGCCCTTAACTGTGATTATTAACACTTGCACACATGCTCCATGTATCATCATCTATAATTTTTGAGTGACGTAATTATCTTCTTTGTTTTCTGTAAAATTTTCGAACGATGTAAACTTACACGGACCTAATATTTCTGTGCAGGTTCTTGTGGTGCCTTGAACGTTAGATCCGACAGAGAGAAAGAGTGAGAGAGAGACAGACAGACAGAGAGAGCGGCTTTGATTTGAAGTCTATGTGGGAAAGGCTCCATCTCTCCACCATCTTGTGAGTAATCTCTGGTGAGATTGGTTTTTGTCCCAGTTACGCTCCAGTTATGTTTAGTTTGTCGAGGATTATGCATGTCGTCGTTAACGTTGCCTTTGTGTTAAGGCATAGCTTTAACCGGACAATTTCTCCCCACAAGCGCAGAACATTCTGGAGTAGTGTACGAAGTGGCAAAATACAGGGGAAGAGAGATCTCGGACTACAAATAGGGAAGATACTAGATAGTTTGGTGTCATGAGAAACAGTCAACAACATAATTGACACGGTGCACTGTTAATAGAAGATTGTGGAAGTACATGATCACCTAAACCGGCACATGATGAACTCCGTATCACCAGCGAGGATTCTTTTAGGCCACACAAAGAGACTGGTTATTTTTTTTTTTTATATGATAGATATATCACTTTCATTCTCTCCTTTTTTTTCTTTGAAAAATACATTTTGCTCATTCCGCCGCTAACAGCCAGCGCCTAACGACATTGCTGTAAATTGGTTGTAAAATCCGCTTCCAATAGGTCTGACATATATTTATAAGGATTGTTAAGTATATTCTTAGATTGTTGTTAATTTAGCAAGTGAGTTTTTTTTCTTTAGTCGTATAAATCAAACGTCCTCCAGGCAGACCCCAAAATGGCATAATGCCGGAATGATATCTATAGTTTGTATTGAAGTCAATTCAGCAAGTTCCACAAATAAAGAAAAACACAATTTCCTTCTGGTAATTTGGAAATGCAAGCTCAGCTGACACAGAGCCTGAGTTTGTGAACTCAGAAAATTCAAACATTTCCAAGTAGAAACAAGAAACAAAATAAAAGTTCGGACATTTTCCTTGGGCACATATTTTTATCAATGGCCTTAGGCGGTGCTTTTCTTATAAAACGTTTAGGGAAACTCCTGATGCTATTATTTTGCAAAATGAAATAATCGTAATATATCAGGTTCTTGTGTTCTATTGCGGTCAACGACCATAACAATAGAGTAAGCTCATCGCAGTTTTATTGTTCACTTCATCATCATCATCATCAAGTACCGGGCCTACTGGCGTAGGTGATCATGTCTCTCCACAACTTTCGATCTTGACAATTCTTTATCATTTCTGTTGTTGACTTTCTGCCAAGCCATTCTCTTAAGCTGTCTGGTATTTTCTCTCTTTGCTTCCCTCTATCTCTTCGTCCCTCAATTTTTCCTCTTGTTACAATATATTCCAGCTGTTCTCTTCTCATTACATGACCAAAAAATGATGATTGTTTCTTCCTAATATTGGAAATTAGCTCTCTTTTTGCTTTGACCTCTTTCAGAACATTTTCATTACTCTTCTTAGCTGTACATGGTATTCTCAACATTCTTCTGTAAAACCACATTTCTACAGACTGGAGTGATTTTCTTATCTGTTGACCTATTGTCCATGATTCACATCCATATGTTAAGACTGGCTCTACATTGTTCACTTACTTGTATAATAATATTCTTCTCTGAAAGTGAAAGTTCATTAAAACGTACGTTACACCCCACCACTTGTTTTTAAGGACCGTAATGTTTGCAAGAACGCGTTTCGAACCGCTCCGGCTGTAAAGAGCTTTGACCCTAAGTTATTTTTCTGACATAGTTTAGCACACAGTGACAACACAAATGTTACATTGATTGTTCTCAAAGCTGAACCAATCAGCGATCTAATCTTGCGTGCAAGTCTTTAACTAGGGAGTAATAGCCTCATTTCGAACGCGTCTTTACCTTTCTATCAACGGACTGGAAGCTCCATACTGCTCACAGCCCAGTCAACACAGACATATCAGCGCTTGAAAATAGTCAATACTATCAAGTCATTAGTATCATATCATTGCTACTAAATGTCTTGTTTCCATATGAGTTATGACATCAGTCATTACATATAAAGTGTATTAATGGCTCTGCAGATTTCCCAGTCGTCTCACATAAGCACGTGTCCATTTATAACGTTAGTGCCTCAGCTGTGCTCACCTATGTAGCTATTATTTCTGATCAATTATTTTACAAATATAGAAGAAACATGAATACTTCAAGACGATTTAAAAACAGTTTAAACGTTGGGGACAATAGTTAGGCGACAGTCAAATCTAGATGGTCTCATATTGCCGTGTTATTTATACGATTAAACTGCAGACAATCTTGAAAGTCAAATAGTTACTATGATTTGTTAGTAATGACATTTTCCTAGTCACTAGATAATAATTAAATCAACACCATATCTAATCACACACACACTTACACACCCATACACACACACACACACATATATATATATAATTATTTTTGAAGCCACAAGTTTTGAGATTAACGAGAAGAGTTCATTACTGAAACAGTCAGAGGCTGAGCTAAGACGGGGAGGAAAAGATGAACTGCTTGTAAACAATTCCATGCACAGTCGAGCTTTGATTTTGTAGAATTGATTCTAGTACGACCAAGGTGTATCCACAATTATCGAGTGTGTTTTATGCGTATGTGTGTCCGTGCGTGCGTGTTTGTGTGTGTGTGTGTGTGCGTGCGTGTGTTTGATATGTGTGTGTGCGTGTGCGTGCGCGCGTGTGTGTGTGTGTAGAACGTATGGAATGTATGGTGAAGTGCAGCCCCAGTCAATCCTACTTCTCCCCATACATCAGCTATGCCCTGAGTCTGTTGACTTATAGACAGAATGTGTCCTGTCATGACGGAATTGAAATGACCGAACTAGGCTAGTCAAACAAAATACGGGAAGAATAAAATAGTGTTGGGTAAAAGGCGGTTCCTGGTGTGGTAAAGCTAAGGTAGTCATGTTGCTCGGTACATTCTGTTTAGTGGTTAAAGTCGTCATAGTGGAGCTGAGCACACACATCGAGAAACGAGATCTTCTTGGACGAGCGTTACGCTGACTCATAAACATATGTCGAGTGTAAGCCTTAAGTAAACTTGTTCCACAATCCAGAGAGTACGGACTTCAGATTTTTAAATAAACTTGTTATAAGCTATTGGCCAAAATCATTGGTTCATTTGATGAACTTTAACTATCCAGAAGAGTTATTGGTTCTCAGTGAAGTGTTTTCAGTGGGTCATGTTAATTGTTATCTCTCTGGCAACACATCTAGTTGATCAGTTAACGAAGTAATGGGTTACTGCCGGCAAGACAGTTAGCCATGACTTAGGGCGTGGTTTGTTAAAATGTCAATCAATTGACTGACACACGTTACCTACGTTAGTTTGAGAGGGATAGTTCTTGAACAGGTTTAGAAAATGAACTTGTGTGCGCTCGTGTTAAATAGGAAATTGAAATGTATATAGTTGTTGCATGCAGCAATGTTTCAGTTCATCAATTGTGTAGTGCATGGATATTGCTGCTCGTTTATTGTAATGTCATTTTTTAGTTTGACGACTTCATAGTCTAATATTATGTATCACATGACACCTAAGACCACTGCAACACTTCGTCAGGGACTACAGACTTCCTTGTTCAGCTGAATTATGTGTGAAATAGGTAGATTATAGGACATGGACAGTTGTTACAGGTGCCAAGTTATCGTTAACTTATTGTTTTGATTGCATTTTTGAAGGAATGTAAATTGTCCAAACAACAATTTACGTGACATACATTATGAATGGTGGAAGAATCTGGGTAAAACATATACATTTGATACTTTAGACTTTTCAATTTATTAGGGCTAGTGCTATCCTTATGAGTATCCAGTCTATAATATCAGGCGTCAGTGCTACATGACCGTTCTAGGAAAATCTAAGACATTAATTGAGAGAGAGAGAGAAAGACAGACAGACAGACAGACATACAGAGAGAGGCATTATGAAGAGCTGGCGGCCGAGCCTTGTCGCTTTGATTGTAGTTCTAGATTTGAGATGCCAGTTTGTGGTCACAGAGCTGACCGATAGCTCTAAGGTTACGCACGCTCAGTCAATTAACGATCTTGGGCAAGTGCTGGGACCGAACTACAAACTCTTCGTGGCAGCCTACTGGATTTACCTGTCGCGATCTTGCAGCATTCTAACTAGTCGAATCGGCCAGGACTTGCAAAATGGCTTCCTGGAGAAATGTAAGTCCGTGTTCAATTAACGGTCTTTACCTGTAATACTACTTGTTATATTTTATTCATTGATATGTTTATCTCCTGCACAAAGGACATCCATAGATCTGTTAACTGATGTGAGCATGTAGAGGAAGACGGGTAACAGACGCTTTTATTTGCCGAGGTAGTATAACACGCCAGACGGTATCCTTATGTCAGGCTTTGCATAATACGATATCTTTGTGTAAATTAAAAAAAAATATATCAACTATAAAATAAACATCAACTCATCATTGACTCCACACACATCATTGCCATCAATATATGGAAACCGTTCAGTAATTATACAATGTTTTTGTTGCATTTTGACTTCTAATATTGTTTTTGTTTCGTTTATTTGCCTTTCTTTTTTATGTATTATCTTTTGTCATTTTATGAGTAATGCAACTTATCACTACGAGACTAACACGAGCCAAGAAAACAATAATAATAAACACAGGTAAATTTATTATAAATGTGAACTCACAGACCAGAGAGAAACTACACAGTACTTTTGTTATAGCACTTGCAAACATCCACAAACAAACAAACAACATAAAATACCGAAAATAATAGACAGTTCGAACCAGGATTTCAACCGATGATCCTGAAAACATCATATCGCCACCTGAACGCTGCCAGCTGAGCACTCCAAAATGGTGCTTTTGCTGGCAGGTAACGCATGTATGTTTACCATGTGACTAGATCATTTGGAAGTGACATAAATTCAGGAATAAATATGAGTCATCTTATTGCACAAGCAAGTCATTTCTCATATATTCTCTCGTGCTTCCCTCAGATTGCATGCACTTAAACAGATGTCCGGCTGTGTACTCAACACAATCATGTTTGGTTCAGATCTCTGCCTTCTCTATCTCGTGGGCGTGCTGTAAAGGTAGGTCCATTCACTTTACGCGGCAAAACTTTCATGGGGAAAAAAAAAACTAGCGACAGTTTGCTATCAGTTAAATAAGTTTTTATTTTACTAAATATTGACAATATCAAATGAACAGAGATGCAAAGAACACAGGTGACATTGTTTATTTATATAAGACTTATTTTATATCTGGGTTGGAAGTGTCCTCACAATACATAGTTAAAGAGATACGTGGTTTCAGTGATTAACTGTTATTGCTAGCTAAAATATCAATGATAAATGGCTGTGTTTTTGACATTACTGTCAGCAAATGACAACTACATGAACGTTTTCAAATGTCACGATAAATTGCTAGAGTTGTCAGCTGCACCAAACAACAGCAAACGAGAGAAGTGCGTGTTTCTGCAGGAGAAAATGTCCCCAACACCTCCAGGTCTGAATCCACTGTGAGAATCCGCTTGGACAGGAGGACGAGAAAGCGATATAGAGAGCCAGAGTGTTGTAGCAATGTTCCCAGCACCGACAATCAATCACACTAAACATTACTAATATGTTCCCAGCACCGATAATCAATCACACTAAACATTACTAATATGTTTCCCAGCACCGATAATCAATCACACTAAACATTACTAATATGCTCCCAACACCGACAATCAATCACACTAAACATTACTATTATGTTCTCAGCACCTTACCAATCATTCATGCTGAGATATATTATGTTTGTTCCCAACACCTATAATCAACCCTATTTATAGAAACTCGACGGTCTCTCAATATATCTCTCTAATCATCCTACTGACAGTTGTTATTTTGTTCATCAACACTTAGAATCTGTCATAACGGTAGAAGCATTTTCCTATATGCTCCTCTCTCATTTATATTGAAAGAAACTAGTTTGTCCTTCAACAACTCAATGATCAATCACCTTTCACTTTGCAAGAAGCAATTTTGTGTTCCTGTTTCTCCAAACATGTTGATCGTAGCTACTTTGTGTTCTTGTTCCTTCAATCATACTGATCGTAGCTACTTTGTGTTCTTGTTCCTTCAATCATACTGATCGTAGCTACTTTGTGTTCTTGTTCCTTCAATCAAAACGATCGTAGCTACTTTGTGTTCTTGTTCCTTCAATCATACTGATCGTAGCTACTTTGTGTTTTTGTTCCTTCAATCATACTGATCGTAGCTACTTTGCGTTCTTGTTCCTTCAATCATAACGATCGTAGCTACTTTGTGTTCTTGTTCCTTCAATCATACTGATCGTAGCTACTTTGTGTTCTTGTTCCTTCAATCATAACGATCGTAGCTACTTTGTGTTCTTGTTCCTTCAATCATAACGATCGTAGCTACTTTGTGTTCTTGTTCCTTCAATCATACTGATCGTAGCTACTTTGTGTTCTTGTTCCTTCAATCATACTGATCGTAGCTACTTTGTGTTCTTGTTCCTTCAATCATAACGATCGTAGCTACTTTGTGTTCTTGTTCCTTCAATCATAACGATCGTAGCTACTTTGTGTTCTTGTTCCTTCAATCATAACGATAGTAACTATTTTGTGTTCTTGTTCCTTCAATCATACTGATCGTAGCTACTTTGTGTTTTTGTTCCTTCAATCATACTGATCGTAGCTACTTTGTGTTCTTTTTCCTTCAATCATACTGATCGTAGCTACTTTGTGTTCTTGTTCCTTCAATCATACTGATCGTAGCTACTTTGTGTTCTTGTTCCTTCAATCATACTGATCGTAGCTACTTTGTGTTCTTGTTCCTTCAATCATACTGATCGTAGCTACTTTGTGTTCTTGTTCCTTCAATCATATTGATCGTAACTACTTTGTGTTCTTGTTCCTTCAATCATATTGATCGTAGCTACTTTGTGTTCTTGTTCCTTCAATCATATTGATCGTAGCTACTTTGTGTTCTTGTTCCTTCAATCATAACGATCGTAGCTACTTTGCGTTCTTGTTCCTTCAATCATAACGATCGTAGCTACTCTTTGTTCTTGTTCCTTCAATCATACTGATCGTAGCTACTTTGTGTTCTTGTTCCTTCAATCATAACGATAGTAACTACTTTGTGTTCTTGTTCCTTCAATCATACTGATCGTAGCTACTTTGTGTTTTTGTTCCTTCAATCATACTGATCGTAGCTACTTTGTGTTCTTGTTCCTTTAATCATACTGATCGTAGCTACTTTGTGTTCTTGTTCCTTCAATCATATTGATCGTAACTACTTTGTGTTCTTGTTCCTTCAATCATACTGATCTTAGCTACTTTGTGTTCTTGTTCCTTCAATCATATTGATCGTAGCTACTTTGTGTTCTTGTTCCTTCAATCATATTGATCGTAGCTACTTTGTGTTCTTGTTCCTTCAATCATATTGATCGTAACTACTTTGTGTTCTTGTTCCTTCAATCATATTGATCGTAGCTACTTTGTGTTCTTGTTCCTTCAATCATATTGATCGTAACTACTTTGTGTTCTTGTTCCTTCAATCATACTGATCGTAGCTACTTTGTGTTCTTGTTCCTTCAATCATAACGATCGTAGCTACTTTGCGTTCTTGTTCCTTCAATCATAACGATCGTAGCTACTTTGTGTTCTTGTTCCTTCAATCATAACGATAGTAACTATTTTGTGTTCTTGTTCCTTCAATCATACTGATCGTAGCTACTTTGTGTTTTTGTTCCTTCAATCATACTGATCGTAGCTACTTTGTGTTCTTTTTCCTTCAATCATACTGATCGTAGCTACTTTGTGTTCTTGTTCCTTCAATCATACTGATCGTAGCTACTTTGTGTTCTTGTTCCTTCAATCATACTGATCGTAGCTACTTTGTGTTCTTGTTCCTTCAATCATACTGATCGTAGCTACTTTGTGTTCTTGTTCCTTCAATCATATTGATCGTAACTACTTTGTGTTCTTGTTCCTTCAATCATATTGATCGTAGCTACTTTGTGTTCTTGTTCCTTCAATCATATTGATCGTAGCTACTTTGTGTTCTTGTTCCTTCAATCATAACGATCGTAGCTACTTTGCGTTCTTGTTCCTTCAATCATAACGATCGTAGCTACTCTTTGTTCTTGTTCCTTCAATCATACTGATCGTAGCTACTTTGTGTTCTTGTTCCTTCAATCATAACGATAGTAACTACTTTGTGTTCTTGTTCCTTCAATCATACTGATCGTAGCTACTTTGTGTTTTTGTTCCTTCAATCATACTGATCGTAGCTACTTTGTGTTCTTGTTCCTTTAATCATACTGATCGTAGCTACTTTGTGTTCTTGTTCCTTCAATCATATTGATCGTAACTACTTTGTGTTCTTGTTCCTTCAATCATACTGATCTTAGCTACTTTGTGTTCTTGTTCCTTCAATCATATTGATCGTAGCTACTTTGTGTTCTTGTTCCTTCAATCATATTGATCGTAGCTACTTTGTGTTCTTGTTCCTTCAATCATATTGATCGTAACTACTTTGTGTTCTTGTTCCTTCAATCATATTGATCGTAGCTACTTTGTGTTCTTGTTCCTTCAATCATATTGATCGTAACTACTTTGTGTTCTTGTTCCTTCAATCATACTGATCGTAGCTACTTTGTGTTCTTGTTCCTTCAATCATATTGATCGTAGCTACTTTGTGTTCTTGTTCCTTCAATCATACTGATCGTAACTATTTTGATTCTCTGTTTGTGCAATCCACCGTGCTGAGCATCTCGAACTAGTCATACCAATAGTAACTAAATAATAAAAAGTTGTAGGTAATTATTCTAACAAAAGTGAAGTTGTTTCTTTGTCCTTCTGTCGTTTCATTACACGAATGTTTCTTTGTCCTTCTGTCGTTTCATTCACTCACTCACTCACACACACACACACTCACGCACGCACCCACCCACACACACACACACACACAACCCACCACGAGCAGAAAAGACATAAATGATTGTAGACCTCACTTGCTTTTTGTGTTCTCGTTGTTTCTTTCATCTTAAACTGTTGTCCTTAGTAGGGTCAAGAGTAGTGCATCACCAGACATTCATAGACATATAAAACCTTTATCATCATCATTAATTACCGTGCCTGTTGGCGTTGGTGATCATGTCTTTCCACAACTTTCGATCTCGACAGTTATTTATCATTTCTGTTGTTGACCTTCTGTCAAGCCATTCTTTTAAGGTGGTACCTTTTTTCTTTGCTTTCCTCTATCGCTTCGTCACCTCGATTGTTCCAGTTGTTACAATATATTCCAGTTGTTCCCTTCTCATTACATAGCCAAAAAATGATGATTGTTTCTTCTTAATATTGGAAATTAGCTGTCTTTTTCTTTGGCCTCTTTCATAATGTTTTCATTACTCTTTTTAGTTATCTAAGGTATTCTCAACATTCTTCTGTAAAACCGGATTTCCACAGCCCCCAGTGATTTTCCTGTTTGTTGCCCTATTGTCCATCATTCACATCCATATACTAAGACTGGCTCTACATAACATTTAAGAACTCTTTTTTTTTTCTATTGTAAAAAATGGATTACACAGTATCTTCCTCATTTTTTGGAAAGCTGCTTTTGCCTGAGCTATTATGTATCTCACCTCTGTTGTACATCTACCACCTGAGGTTAACATTGTTCCCAGATATTAAAATTCTTTACCTGTTTTAATATTGTTCAACTTGTCTTTATTGTGCACTGCGGTGATGTCTTTTTCTTTGTTGTTACTATTACTTCTGTCTTTTTGCTATTAAGGCTAAGTCCTTTATTGTTGCTTTCCTTCACTATAATGTCTAACATTTCTTGTAACTCATTTTCACTCTAAGCGATTAAGACTATCACCAGCAAACCTTAGATTATTTATATTATGACCTCCAATTGATGTTCCAATTTCACAAAACTTCCATCACCGACATATTCTACATTTTGTTGTTGTTGCATGACTGTTGTTATCTGCATGCTGCCAGATCACTGCAAGGCTTCTAAGACCTTCTGGTAGACAAGCTTGGTGAAGGGTTGTGTAATGTCACCTGTACTGATAGTAACAAATCAAACGATGTCTCTATTCATTTTTTCAAAGGATTTCGGCTACATTTGATTTAAAGAACAAGAAGATTGAAGTAAATAACTAATGTCATAGGACGTCAATGTGTAGCACAACATATGAAAAGTGTGTTTTAGTTCAGTTAAAGCATTCTCAGCCCCAAACATTAAATAAGAATTTTTAGCAACTGACTAATCAATACTTGACCTCATATTTTTCTTCATGGTCACTTGTTAAGTAGGCGTAGATGTGTCGAGCATCTTGCTGACTACAAAGCAGTGATTATGGCGCATTTCGGCCCGACACATCCGTCTTCGACAAGGGTAGATGTTTCCTATCAATTATGCCCAGCCATCGGCCATTTGTTGCTGACACTTTCCTACTTGTTTCTACTAAACGTTCTTTAACGTGCTAAAGTGCACATGGAATCTCCACTTGTTCTTTGTTATTCAAGACATCTAGACATCGATTTCACAACCCAGAGACCGGGAGCGTGTGTGTGTTTGTGTGTGTGTGTATGAATGTGTGTGTTTGTGTATGTGTGGTAACAACAAATTCGAAGTGAAAATTTCCACCGACTTTCGTGGGTTTAGAAGCCAGGATCTCCTTGACTTCATGTTTCATTCATTATACACAATGCTGTTTGTTCACACGCAGACTCACTAATTACATCTCACCACTTGTTCAAGTCTTGGTTGGTAGATCACTGTTGAACTGTACCCTGCTCAACGAACAATTAAATGGACTCGGTATCCTTATATTGTCCATGTCACAATGTACGCAGTCAGATAATTGTTTAAATAAACACAACTAGTTTGAGCTGTATTAGGAATGTCAATATAAAAAAGTGGGAACATTCACATTCTGCTGCCACCAACATCAGAGCAATAGATTGTTCAGGCAAAAGTTGATATGCGCGTTACAGATATACCAAGCACAAAAACATAGCTGATAATAAATGCTCAAATATTAAAATTGCATGCTAGGTGGGAGCAACAGCTTAAAGATTCGTGAATGTAGCGAGTAGGTTAGGCTGGATCTACAGCTAAAAGATTCGTGAATCCAACATGTACATTAGGCGAGAGCCACATGTGGTAATCCAACATGTACATTAGGCGAGAGCCACATGTGGTAATCCAACATGTACATTAGGCGAGAGCCACATGTGGTAATCCAACATGTACATTAGACGAGAAACACATGTGGTAATCCAACATGTACATTAGGCGAGAGCCACATGTGGTAATCCAACGTGCAGATCAGAGGTAGTAGTAAGGAAAGCTTTGATTGGCTGACATAATTAGCTGAGGTTGTAGATTTAAACCAGTACATTCTTTCTGCTACCGCAGGGGTTGTAGATTTAAACCAGTACATTCTTTCTGCTACCGCAGAGGTTGTAGATTTAAACCAGTACATTCTTTCTGCTACCGCAGAGGTTGTAGATTTAAACCAGTACATTCTTTCTGCTACCGCAGAGGTTGTAGATTGAAACCAGTACATTACATTCTTTCTGCTACCGCAGGGTCCTTCCCACTTTGTTTTTTCCTTGTGCCCCCTCCTCTTTTCGTGAAAAATAAATATTGAAGCGTTTTGTTTGTATACGAATCGTGTTTATAAATAAATATATTTTATATGCATACACAAACACACATGAATGTAGACAGACAGACGGATAGACAGACGAACGGACGGACGGACAGACAGACAGACAGACTGACGTACGGACGGACGGACGGACAGACAGACAGACGGACAGACAGACAGACAGACGGACGGACAGACAGACAGACGGACAGACAGACAGACAGACGGACGGCCGGACAGACAGACAGACGGATAGACAGACAGACAGACGGACGGACAGACAGACAGACGGACAGACAGACAGACAGACGGACGGCCGGACAGACAGACAGACAGACAGACGGACAGACAGACAGACGGATAGACAGACAGACAGACAGACGGACGGACGGACGGACGGACGGACGGACAGACAGACAGACGGACAGACAGACGGACAGACAGACAGACAGACAGACGGACGGACGGACGGACGGACGGACAGACGGATAGACAGACAGACAGACGGACAGACAGACAGACAGAAGGACAGACAGACAGACAGAAGGACGGAGAGACAGACAGACAGACGGACGGACAGACAGACAGACAGACGGACGGAGAGACAGACGGACAGACAGATAGACGGACGGACAGACAGACAGACGGACGGACAGACGGATAGACAGACAGACAGACGGACGGACAGACGGATAGACAGACAGACAGACGGACGGACAGACAGACAGACAGACGGACGGACGGACAGACAGACAGACAGACAGACGGTCGGACAGACAGACAGACAGACGGACGGAGAGACAGACGGACGGACGGACGGACGGACAGACGGACAGACAGACAGACAGACAGACGGACGGACAGACGGACAGACGGACAGACAGACAGACAGACGGACGGACAGACAGACAGACAGACAGACGGTCGGACAGACAGACAGACAGACGGACGGAGAGACAGACGGACGGACGGACGGACGGACAGACGGACAGACAGACAGACAGACAGACGGACGGACAGACGGACAGACGGACAGACAGACAGACAGACAGACGGACGGACAGACGGACAGACAGACGGACAGACAGACAGACAGACGGACGGAGAGACAGACAGACGGACGGAGAGACAGAAAGACGGACGGAGAGACAGACAGACGGACGGACGGATAGACAGACAAGATGGTCATATGTTGATTATTTGATGAGAAAAGAGTTAATTTCATCAAAGTTGAGCTTCAAATTGGAACCAGAGTGTAAAAGAAAAAGAGGCCCACCTAAAAAAAAACACTTTAAAAAAAGACTCCACTGAAGCGAGAGACAACAACAGCAGACATTAGTGCCCTGGTCGAGTTTTGAAAAAAAACTGGACCAAAACATAAACGTGTGGCCTAAATATATTCCAGTCGTTTATCCCTTTTGTCTTCTGGGGCGTTTGCATATGATTCTGCAACTGATGTAGTCACATGCTTTCATTAGAAAATATAATATTGTAAATGAAGTACATGGCTTTCGAGGGTCTTGCGGAGTTGGGATAAATCCGTAGTCAAGATACTCGAATGGTTCATATCGACACTCATTCTTTGCCGAGGTAGCCGGCCATCTAGTACTGGTGATGGTAAACAGTAATTGGAAGTCGATGGAGACAACTTGTACAAATGTTTGCTGCTGCAAAAAGATCACTTTTCATCAATAAAATAGCGTTAGCACTTTCCGACAATTATACATTTTTGTTTACACTCAAAGATCAGGGGTTATGTCGATCACGACAGATTTTTTCCACGACATTAAAAACGGCAAAGACGGAATTAAACACGGCAACTACTGCATTAATACACCAACCACGACATTAAAGACAGAAACCACGAAATTAAACACGGTAACTACGGCATTAATCACAGTAACTACTGCATTAACCCACCAAAAATAACGTTAAACACGGTAACTACGGCATAAATCACAGTAACTACTGCATTAACCCACCAAAAATAACGTTAAACACGGTAACTACGACATTAATCACAGTAACTACTGCATTAACACACCAAAAACAACATTAAACACGGTAACTACGGCATTAATCACAGTAACTACTGCATTACCCACCAAAAATAACATTAAACACGGTAACTACGGCATTAATCACAGCAACTACTGCATTACCCACCAAAAATAACATTAAACACGGTAACTACGGCATTAATCACAGCAACTACTGCATTACCCACCAAAAATAACATTAAACACGGCAACTACGGCTTTAATCACAGCAACTACTGCATTACCCACCAAAAATAACATTAAACACGGTAACTACGGCATTAATCACAGCAACTACTGCATTAACCCACCAAAAAAAAACATTAAAAACGGCAACTACGGCATTAATCACAGCAACTACTGCAATAATTCGCAACCACGACAATAAAAACGGCAACCACGACATTAAACACAGAAACCACGACATTAAACACGGTAACTACGGCATTAATCACAGAACTACCGTATTAACACACCAAAAATAACATTAAACACGGTAACTACGGCAAAAATCACAGCAACTACTGCATTAAACCACCAAAAATAACATTAAACACGGTAACTACGGCAATAATCACAGCAACTACTGCATTACCCACCAAAAATAACATTAAACACAACTACGGTACTAATCACAGCAACTGCTGCATTAACCCACCAAAAACAACATTAAACACGGCAACTACGGCATTAATCACAGCAACTACTGCATTAACCCACCAAAAACAACATTAAAAACGGCAACTACGGCATTAATCACAGCAACTGCTGCATTAATACACCAACCACGACATTAAAAACGGCAACTACGGCATTAATCACAGCAACTACTGCATTAACCCACCAAAAATAACATTAAACACGACAGCTACGGCATTAATCACAGCAACTACTGCATTAACCCACTAAAAATAACATTAAACACAGCAACTACGGCATTAATCACAGCAACTACTGCATTAACCCACCAAAAATAACATTAAACACGACTACTACGGCACTAATCACAGGAACTATTGCATTAACCCAGCAAAGCAACATTAAACACGGCAACTACGGCATTAATCACAGCAACTACTGCATTAACCCACCAAAAATAACGTTAAACACGACAACTACGGCTTTAATCAAAGGAGGTACTGCATTAACCCACCAAAAACAACATTAAACACGGTAACTACGGCATTAATAACAGCAACTACTGCATTAACACACCAACCATAACATTAAACACGACAACTACGGCTTTAATCAAAGGAGCTACTGCATTAACCCACCAAAAACAACATTAATCACAGCAACTACGGTATAAATCAAAGGAATTACTGCATTAACGCGCCAAAAACAACATTAATCACAGCAACTACGGCATTAATCACAGCAACTTCTGCATTAACCCACCAAAAACAACATTAAACACGGCAACTACGGCATTAATCATAGCAACTACTGCATTAACGCACCAACCACAACATTAAACACGACAACTATGGCATTAATCACAGCAACTACTGCATTAACCCACCAAAAACAACATTAAACACGGCAACTATGGCATTAATCACAGCAACTACTGCATTAACCCCCAAAAAAACAACATTAAACACGGCAACTACGGCATTAATCACAGCAACTACTGCATTAACCCACCAAAAACAACATTAAACACGGCAACTACGGCATTAATCACAGCAACTACTGCATTAACCCACCAAAAACAACATTAAACACGGCAACTACGGCATTAATCACAGCAACTACTGCATTAACCCACCAAAAACAACATTGAACACGACTACTACGGCTTTAATACACCAACCACGTCATTAAACACTGCAACAACGGATTTAAACACAGCAACTACAGTATAAATACACCAACCACGACATTAAACACAGCAACTACGGCATTAAACACAGCAACTACTTATTAATACACCAACCAGGACATTAAACACACCAACCACGACATTAATCACAGCAACTACGGCATTAATACACCAACCACTACATTAAACACGGCAACTACGGCATTAAGACACCAACCACGACATTAAACACACCAACCACGACATTAAACACGGCTACTATGGCATTAAACACGGCAACTACGGCAATAATAACAGCAAATACTGCATTAATACACCAACCACGACATTAAACACACCAACCACGACATTAAACAAGGCTACTTAGCATTAAACACGACAACTACTGCTTTAATCAAAGGAGCTGCTGCATTAACTCACCAAAAACAACATTAAACACGACAACTACGGCTTTAATCAAAGGAGCTACTGCATTAACTCACCAAAAACAACATTAAACACGGCAACTACGGCTTTAATCAAAGGAGCTGCTGCATTAACTCACCAAAAACAACATTAAACACGGCAACTACGGCATTAATAACAGCAATTACTGCATTAACACACCGACCACAACATTAAACACGACAACTACGGCTTTAATCAAAGGAGCAACCTCATTAACCCACCAAAAACAACATTAATCACAGCAACTACGGCACTAATCAAAGAAAATACTGCATTAACCAACCAAAAACAACATTAATCACAGCAAAAACTGCATTAATAACAGCAAGTACTGCATTAACACACCAACCACAACATTAAACACGACAACTACGGCATTAATCACAGCAACTACTGCATTAACATACCAAAAACAACATTAAACACGGCAACTACGGCATTAATCACAGCAACTACTGCATTAACCCACCAAAAACAACATTAAACACGACAACTACGGCTTTAATCAAAGGAGCTACTGCATTAACCCACCAAAAACAACATTAATCACAGCAACTACGGCATTAATCAAAGGAATTACTGCAGTAACGCACCAAAAACAACATTAAACACAGCAACTACGGCATTAATCACAGCAACTACTGCATTAACCAACCAAAAATAACATTAAGCACGACAACTACGGCATTAATCACAGCAACTACTGCATTAACCCCCAAAAAAACAACATTAAACACAACAACTACGGCATTAATCACAGCAACTACTGCATTAACCCACCAAAAACAACATTAAACACGGCAACTACGGCATTAATCACAGCAACTACTGCATTAACCAACCAAAAAACTCATTGAACACGACAACTACGGCATTAATCACAGCAACTACTGCATTAACCAACCAAAAAACTCATTGAACACGACTACTACGGCTTTAATACACGAACCACGTCATGAAACACTGCAACAACGGCATTAAACACAGCAACTACAGTATAAATACACCAACCACGACATTAAACACAGCAACTACTGCATTAATACACCAACCAGGACATTAAACACACCAACCACGACATTAATCACAGCAACTACGGCATTAATACACCAACCACGACATTAAACACGGCAACTACGGCATTAAGACACCAACCACGACATTAAACACACCAACCACGACATTAAACACGGCTACTATGGCATTAAACACGGCAACTACGGCAATAATAACAGCAACTACTGCATGAACACACCAACCACGACATTAAACACACCAACCACGACATTAAACACGACTACTATGGCATTAAACACGACAACTACGGCTTTAATCACAGGAGCTACTGCATTAACACACCAACCACGACATTAAACACGGCTACTTGGCATTAAACACGACAACTACGGCTTTAATCAAAGGAGCTGCTGCATTAACTCACAAAAACAACATTAAACACGGCAACTACGGCATTAATAACAGCAATTACTGCATTAACACACCAACCACAACATTAAACACGACAACTACTGCTTTAATCAAAGGAGCTACTGCATTAACCCACCAAAAACAACATTAATCACAGCAACTACGGCATTAATCAAAGGAATTACTGCAGTAACGCACCAAAAACAACATTAATCACAGCAACTACGGCATTAATCACAGCAACTACTGCATTAACCCTCCAAAAAGAACATTAAACACGGCAACTACGGCATTAATCATAGCAACTACTGCATTAACGCACCAACCACAACATTAAACACGACAACTATGGCATTAATCACAGCAACTACTGCATTAACCCACCAAAAACAACATTAAACACGGCAACTATGGCATTAATCACATCAACTACCGCAATAACGCACCAAAACAACATTAAACACAGCAACCACGGCATTAATCACAGCAACTACTGCATTAACCAACCAAAAATAACATTAAGCACGACAACTACGGCATTAATCACAGCAACTACTGCATTAACCCCCCAAAAAAACAACATTAAACACAACAACTACGGCATTAATCACAGCAACTACTGCATTAACCCACCAAAAACAACATTAAACACGGCAACTACGGCATTAATCACAGCAACTACTGCATTAACCCACCAAAAACAACATTAAACACGGCAACTACGGCATTAATCACAGCAACTACTGCATTAACCCACTAAAAACAACATTAAACACGGCAACTACGGCATTAATCACAGCAACTACTGAATTAACCCACCAAAAACAACATTAAACACGGCAACTACGGCTTTAATACACGAACCACGTCATTAAACACTGCAACAACGGCATTAAACACAGCAACTACAGTATAAATACACCAACCACGACATTAAACACAGCAACTACTGCATTAATACACCAACCAGGACATTAAACACACCAACCACGACATTAATCACAGCAACTACGGCATTAAGACACCAACCACGACATTTAACACACCAACCACGACATTAAACACGACTACTATGGCATTAAACACGGCAACTACGGCAATAATAACAGCAACTACTGCATTAACACACCAACCACGACATTAAACACACCAACAACGACATTAAACACGACTACTATGGCATTAAACACGACAACTACGGCTTTAATCACAGGAGCTACTGCATTAACACACCAACCACGACATTAAACACGGCTACTTGGCATTAAACACGACAACTACGGCTTTAATCAAAGGAGCTGCTGCATTAACTCACAAAAACAACATTAAACACGGCAACTACGGCATTAATAACAGCAATTACTGCATTAACACACCAACCACAACATTAAACACGACAACTACGGCTTTAATCAAAGGAGCAACCTCATTAACCCACCAAAAACAACATTAGTCACAGCAACTACGGGATTAATCAAAGAAAATACAGCATTAACCCACCAAAAACAACATTAATCACAGCAACTACTGCATTAATAACAGCAACTACTGCATTAATAACAGCAACTACTGCATTAACACACCAACCACAACATTAAACACGACAACTACGGCATTAATCACATAACTACTGCATTAACCCACTAAAAATAACATTAAACACGACAACTACGGCATTAATCACAGCAACTACTGCATAAACCCACCAAAACAACATTAAACACGGCAACTACGGCATTAATCACAGCAACTACAGCATTAACCCACCAAAAATAACATTAAACACGGCAACTACGGCATCAATTACAGCAACTACTGCATTAACACACCAAAAATAACATTAAAAACGGCAACTACGGCATTAATCACAGCAACTACTGCATTAACCCCCTAAAAACATCATTAAACACGGCAACTACGACATTAATCACAGCAACTACTGCATTAACCCACCAAAAACAACATTAAACAAGGGAACTACGGCAATAATCACAGCAACTACTGCATTAACCAACCAAAAAAGAACATTAAACACGGCAACTACGGCATTAATCACAGTAACTACTGCATTAACCCACCAAAAACAACATTAATCACAGCAACTACTGCATTAACAAAAAAAAACAACATTAAACACGGCAACTACGGCATTAATCACAGCAACTACTGCATTAACCCACCAAAAACAACATTAAACACGACAACTACGGCTTTAATCAAAGGAGCAACCTCATTAACCCACCAAAAACAACATTAATCACAGCAACTACGGCACTAATCAAAGAAAATACTGCATTAACCCACCAAAAACAACATTAATCACAGCAAAAACTGCATTAATAACAGCAAGTACTGCATTAACACACCAACCACAACATTAAACACGACAACTATGGCATTAATCACAGCAACTACTGCATTAACCCACCAAAAACAACATTAAACACGGCAACTATGGCATTAATCACATCAACTACCGCAATAACGCACCAAAAACAACATTAAACACAGCAACCACGGCATTAATCACAGCAACTACTGCATTAACCAACCAAAAATAACATTAAGCACGACAACTACGGCATTAATCACAGCAACTACTGCATTAACCCCCCAAAAAAACAACATTAAACACAACAACTACGGCATTAATCACAGCAACTACTGCATTAACCCACCAAAAACAACATTAAACACGGCAACTACGGCATTAATCACAGCAACTACTGCATTAACAAAAAAAAACAACATTAAACACGGCAACTACGGCATTAATCACAGCAACTACTGCATTAACCCACCAAAAACAACATTGAACACGACTACTACGGCTTTAATACACGAACCACGTCATTAAACACTGCAACAACGGCATTAAACACAGCAACTACAGTATAAATACACCAACCACGACATTAAACACAGCAACTACCGCATTAAACACAGCAACTACTGCATTAATACACCAACCAGGACATTAAACACACCAACCACGACATTAATCACAGCAACTACGGCATTAAGACACCAACCACGACATTTAACACACCAACCACGACATTAAACACGACTACTATGGCATTAAACACGGCAACTACGGCAATAATAACAGCAACTACTGCATTAACACACCAACCACGACATTAAACACACCAACAACGACATTAAACACGACTACTATGGCATTAAACACGACAACTACGGCTTTAATCACAGGAGCTACTGCATTAACACACCAACCACGACATTAAACACGGCTACTTGGCATTAAACACGACAACTACGGCTTTAATCAAAGGAGCTGCTGCATTAACTCACAAAAACAACATTAAACACGGCAACTACGGCATTAATAACAGCAATTACTGCATTAACACACCAACCACAACATTAAACACGACAACTACGGCTTTAATCAAAGGAGCAACCTCATTAACCCACCAAAAACAACATTAGTCACAGCAACTACGGGATTAATCAAAGAAAATACAGCATTAACCCACCAAAAACAACATTAATCACAGCAACTACTTCATTAATAACAGCAACTACTGCATTAATAACAGCAACTACTGCATTAACACACCAACCACAACATTAAACACGACAACTACGGCATTAATCACAGCAACTACAGCATTAACCCACCAAAAATAACATTAAACACGGCAACTACGGCATCAATTACAGCAACTACTGCATTAACACACCAAAAATAACATTAAAAACGGCAACTACGGCATTAATCACAGCAACTACTGCATTAACCCCCTAAAAACATCATTAAACACGGCAACTACGACATTAATCACAACAACTACTGCATTAACCCACCAAAAACAACATTAAACAAGGGAACTACGGCAATAATCACAGCAACTACTGCATTAACCAACCAAAAAAGAACATTAAACACGGCAACTACGGCATTAATCACAGTAACTACTGCATTAACCCACCAAAAACAACATTAATCACAGCAACTACTGCATTAACAAAAAAAAACAACATTAAACACGGCAACTACGGCATTAATCACAGCAACTACTGCATTAACCCACCAAAAACAACATTAAACACGACAACTACGGCTTTAATCAAAGGAGCAACCTCATTAACCCACCAAAAACAACATTAATCACAGCAACTTCGGCACTAATCAAAGAAAATACTGCATTAACCCACCAAAAACAACATTAATCACAGCAAAAACTGCATTAATAACAGCAAGTACTGCATTAACACACCAACCACAACATTAAACACGACAACTACGGCATTAATCACAGCAAATACTGCATTAACATACCAAAAACAACATTAAACACGGCAACTACGGCATTAATCACAGCAACTACTGCATTAACCCACCAAAAACAACATTAAACACGACAACTACGGCTTTAATCAAAGGAGCTACTGCATTAACCCACCAAAAACAACATTAATCACAGCAACTACGGCATTAATCAAAGGAATTACTGCAGTAACGCACCAAAAACAACATTAATCACAGCAACTACGGCATTAATCACAACAACTACTGCATTAACCAACCAAAAATAACATTAAACACGGCAACTACGGCATTAATCACAGCAACTACTGCAATAACGCACCAAAAACAACATTAAACACAGCAACTACGGCATTAATCACAGCAACTACTGCATTAACCACCAAAAACAACATTAAACACGGCAACTACGGCATTAATCACAGCAACTACTGCATTAACCAACCAAAAATAACATTAAGCACGACAACTACGGCATTAATCACAGCAACTACTGCATTAACCCCCCAAAAAAACAACATTAAACACAACAACTACGGCATTAATCACAGCAACTACTGCATTAACCCACCAAAAACAACATTAAACACGGCAACTACGGCATTAATCACAGCAACTACTGCATTAACCAACCAAAAAACTCATTGAACACGACTACTACGGCTTTAATACACGAACCACGTCATGAAACACTGCAACAACGGCATTAAACACAGCAACTACAGTATAAATACACCAACCACGACATTAAACACAGCAACTACTGCATTAATACACCAACCAGGACATTAAACACACCAACCACGACATTAATCACAGCAACTACGGCATTAATACACCAACCACGACATTAAACACGGCAACTACGGCATTAAGACACCAACCACGACATTAAACACACCAACCACGACATTAAACACGGCTACTATGGCATTAAACACGGCAACTACGGCAATAATAACAGCAACTACTGCATGAACACACCAACCACGACATTAAACACACCAACCACGACATTAAACACGACTACTATGGCATTAAACACGACAACTACGGCTTTAATCACAGGAGCTACTGTATTAACACACCAACCACGACATTAAACACGGCTACTTGGCATTAAACACGACAACTACGACTTTAATCAAAGGAGCTGCTGCATTAACTCACAAAAACAACATTAAACACGGCAACTACGGCATTAATAACAGCAATTACTGCATTAACACACCAACCACAACATTAAACACGACAACTACTGCTTTAATCAAAGGAGCTACTGCATTAACCCACCAAAAACAACATTAATCACAGCAACTACGGCATTAATCAAAGGAATTACTGCAGTAACGCACCAAAAACAACATTAATCACAGCAACTACGGCATTAATCACAGCAACTACTGCATTAACCCTCCAAAAAGAACATTAAACACGGCAACTACGGCATTAATCATAGCAACTACTGCATTAACGCACCAACCACAACATTAAACACGACAACTATGGCATTAATCACAGCAACTACTGCATTAACCCACCAAAAACAACATTAAACACGGCAACTATGGCATTAATCACATCAACTACCGCAATAACGCACCAAAAACAACATTAAACACAGCAACCACGGCATTAATCACAGCAACTACTGCATTAACCAACCAAAAATAACATTAAGCACGACAACTACGGCATTAATCACAGCAACTACTGCATTAACCCCCCAAAAAAACAACATTAAACACAACAACTACGGCATTAATCACAGCAACTACTGCATTAACCCACCAAAAACAACATTAAACACGGCAACTACGGCATTAATCACAGCAACTACTGCATTAACCCACTAAAAACAACATTAAACACGGCAACTACGGCATTAATCACAGCAACTACTGCATTAACCCACCAAAAACAACATTGAACACGACTACTACGGCTTTAATACACGAACCACGTCATTAAACACTGCAACAACGGCATTAAACACAGCAACTACAGTATAAATACACCAACCACGACATTAAACACAGCAACTACTGCATTAATACACCAACCAGGACATTAAACACACCAACCACGACATTAATCACAGCAACTACGGCATTAAGACACCAACCACGACATTTAACACACCAACCACGACATTAAACACGACTACTATGGCATTAAACACGGCAACTACGGCAATAATAACAGCAACTACTGCATTAACACACCAACCACGACATTAAACACACCAACAACGACATTAAACACGACTACTATGGCATTAAACACGACAACTACGGCTTTAATCACAGGAGCTACTGCATTAACACACCAACCACGACATTAAACACGGCTACTTGGCATTAAACACGACAACTACGGCTTTAATCAAAGGAGCTGCTGCATTAACTCACAAAAACAACATTAAACACGGCAACTACGGCATTAATAACAGCAATTACTGCATTAACACACCAACCACAACATTAAACACGACAACTACGGCTTTAATCAAAGGAGCAACCTCATTAACCCACCAAAAACAACATTAGTCACAGCAACTACGGGATTAATCAAAGAAAATACAGCATTAACCCACCAAAAACAACATTAATCACAGCAACTACTGCATTAATAACAGCAACTACTGCATTAATAACAGCAACTACTGCATTAACACACCAACCACAACATTAAACACGACAACTACGGCATTAATCACATAACTACTGCATTAACCCACTAAAAATAACATTAAACACGACAACTACGGCATTAATCACAGCAACTACTGCATAAACCCACCAAAACAACATTAAACACGGCAACTACGGCATTAATCACAGCAACTACAGCATTAACCCACCAAAAATAACATTAAACACGGCAACTACGGCATCAATTACAGCAACTACTGCATTAACACACCAAAAATAACATTAAAAACGGCAACTACGTCATTAATCACAGCAACTACTGCATTAACCCCCTAAAAACATCATTAAACACGGCAACTACGACATTAATCACAGCAACTACTGCATTAACCCACCAAAAACAACATTAAACAAGGGAACTACGGCAATAATCACAGCAACTACTGCATTAACCAACCAAAAAAGAACATTAAACACGGCAACTACGGCATTAATCAAAGCAACTACTGCATTAACCCACCAAAAACAACATTAATCACAGCAACTACTGCATTAACCAACCAAAAAAGAACATTAAACACAACAACTACGGCATTAATCACAGCAACTACTTCATTAACCCACCAAAAACAACATTGAACACGACTACTACGGCTTTAATACACCAACCACGTCATTAAACACTGCAACAACGGCTTTAAACACAGCAACTACAGTATAAATACACAAACCACGACATTAAACACAGCAACTACCGCATTAAACACAGCAACTACTGCATTAATACACCAACCAGGACATTAAACACACCAACCACGGCATTATTCACAGCAATTACGGCATTAAAACACCAACCACGACATTAAAAACACCAACCACAACATTAAACACGGTAACTATGGCATTCAACACGGCAACTACGGCATTAATAACAGCAACTACTGCATTAACACACCAAAAATAACATTAAACACGGTAACTACGGCATTAATCACAGCAACTACTGCATTAACACACCAACCACAACATTAAACACAGCAACTACGGCATTAACCACAGCAACCACTGCATTAACGCTACAAAAACAACATTAAACAATACAACTACGGCATTAATTACAGCAACTACTGCATTATCCCACCAAAAACAAAATTAAACACAGCAACTGCGGCATTAATCATAGCAACTACTGCTTTAACCAACCAAAAACAACATTAAAAAAGGCAACTGCGGTATTAATCACAGCAACTACTGCAATATCGCACCAAAAAAACAACATTAAACACGGCAACTACGGCATTAATCACAGTAACTACTGCATTAACCCACCAAAAACAACATTAAACACGGCAACTACTGCATTAATCAAAGGAACTAATGCATTAACCCACCAAAAACAACATGGAACACGACTACTACGGCTTTAATACACCAACCACGTCATTAAACACTGCAACAACGGCATTAAACACAGCAACTACAGTATAAATACACCAACCACGTCATTAAACACTGCAACAACGGCATTAAACACAGCAACTACAGTATAAATACACCAACCACGACATTAAACACTGCAACAACGGCATTAAACACAACAACTACAGTATAAATACACCAACCACGTCATTAAACACTGCAACAACGGCATTAAACACAACAACTACAGTATAAATACACCAACCACGTCATTAAACACTGCAACAACGGTTTATCACAGCAACTACAGTATAAATACATCAACCACGACATTAAATACAGCAACTACGGCATTAAACACAGCAACTACAGTATAAATACACCAACCACGTCATTAAACACTGCAACAACGGCATTAAACACAACAACTACAGTATAAATACACCAAACCACGACATTAAACACAGCAACTACGGCATTAAACACAGCAACTACGACATTAATACACCAACCACGATATTAATCACAGCAACTACTGCATTAACCAACCAAAAACAACATTAAACACGGCAACTACGGCTTTAATCAAAGGAACTACTGCATTAACCCACCAAAAACAACATTAAACGCGGCTACTATGGTATTAAACACGGCAACTACTGCATTAATAACAGCAACTACTGCATTAACCCACCAAAAACAACATTAAACACGGCAACTACGGCTTTAATCAAAGGAACTACTACATTAACCCACCAAAAACAACATTAAACACGGCAACTACGGCATTAATCATAGCAACTACTGCATTAACCCACCAAAAACAACATTAAACACGGCAACTACGGCATTAATCACAGCAACTACTGCATTAACCCACCAAAAACAACATTAAACACGGCAACTACGGCATTAATCACAGCAACTACTGCATTAACCCACCAAAAACAACATTGAACACGACTACTACGGCTTTAATACACCAACCACGTCATTAAACACTGCAACAACGGCTTTAAACACAGCAATTACAGTATAAATACACAAACCACGACATTAAACACAGCAACTACCGCATTAAACACAGCAACTACTGCATTAATACACCAACCAGGACATTAAACACACCAACCACGGCATTAATCACAGCAATTACGGCATTAAAACACCAACCACGACATTAAAAACACCAACCACGACATTAAAAACACCAACCACGACATTAAACACGGCAACTACGGCATTAACACACCAAAAATAACATTAAACACAGCAACTACTGCATTAACACACCAAAAATAACATTAAACACGGCTACTATGGCATTAAACACGGCAACTACGGCATTAATAACAGCAACTACTGCATTACCCACCAAAAATAACATTAAACACGGTAACTACGGCATTAATCACAGCAACTACTGCATAAACACACCAACCACAACATTAAACACGGCAACTACGGCATTAACCACAGCAACCACTGCATTAACGCGACAAAAACAACATTAAACAAGGGAACTACGGCATTAACCACAGCAACTACTGCATTAACCACCAAAAACAACATTAAACACGGCAACTACGGCATTAATTACAGCAACTACTGCATTATCCCACCAAAAACAAATTAAACACAGCAACTGCGGCATTAATCATAGCAACTACTGCTTTAACCAACCAAAAATAACATTAAACACGGCAACTGCGGTATTAATCACAGCAACTACTGCAATATCGCACCAAAAAAACAAAATTAAACACGGCAACTACGGCATTAATCACAGGAACTAATGCATTAACCCAACAAAAACAACATTAAACACGGCAACTACGGCATTAATCACAGCAACTACTGCATTAACACACCAAAAACAACATTAAACACGACAACTACGGCATTAATCAAAGGAACTGCTGCATTAACACACCAAAAACAACATTAAACACGACAACTACGGTATTAATCACAGCAACTACTGCATTAACCCACCAAAAACAACACTAAACACGACAACTACGGCATTAATCACAGTAACTACTGCATTAACCCTCCAAAAACAACACTAAACACGACAACTACGGCATTAATCAAAGGAACTGCTGCATTAACACACCAAAAACAACATTAAACACGACAACTACGGTATTAATCACAGCAACTACTGCATTAACCAACCAAAGACAACTATTAAACATGGCAATTACGGTATTAATCACAGTAACTACTGCATTAACCCACCAAAAACAACATTAAACACGACAACTACGGCATTAATCAAAGGAACTACTGCATTAACACACCAAAAACAACATTAAACACGACAACTACGGCATTAATCAAAGGAACTACTGCATTAACCCACGAAAAACAACATTCAACACGGCAACTACGGCATTAACACACCAACCACATCATTAAACACAACTACGGCATTAATCACTGGAGCTACTGCATTAACACACCAACCACGACATTAAACACGGCTACTTGGCATTAAACACGACAACTACGGCGTTAATCAAAGGAGCTACTGCATTAACCCACCAAAAACAACATTAAACAAGGCAACTACGGCACTAATAACAGCAATTACTGCATTAACCCACCAAAAACAACATTAAACACGGCAACTACGGCATTAATCACAGGAACTACTGCATTAACCCACCAAAAACAACATTAAACACGGAAACTACCGCATTAATCACAGCAACTACTGCATTAACCCACCAAAAACAACATTAAACAGGACAACTACTGCATTAATCAAAAGAACTACTGCATTAACCCACCAAAAACAAATTTAAACACGACAACTACGGCATTAATCACAGGAACTACTGCATTAACCCACCAAAAACAACATTAAACACGACAACTACGGCATTAATCAAAGGAACTACTGCATTAACCCAAAAAAACCACTTTATACACGGCAACTACGGTATTAATCACAGCAACTACTGCATTAACCCACCAAAAAGAATATTAAACACGGCAATTACGGCATTAATCACAGCAACTACTGCATTAACCCACCAAAACAACATTAAACACGACAACTACGGCATTAATCACAGTAACTACTGCATTAACCCACGAAAAACAACATTCAACACGGCAACTACGGTATTAATCACAGCAACTACTGCATTAACCCACCAAAAAGAATATTAAACACGGCAATTACGGCATTAATCACAGCAACTACTGCATTAACCCACCAAAACAACATTAAACACGACAACTACGGCATTAATCACAGGAACTACTGCATTAACACACCAACCACAACATTAAACACAGCAACTACGGCATTATACACAACAACTACTGTATTAATACACCAACTACGACTTTAAACACAGCAACTACGGCATTAAAAATGGGAAATACGGCATTAATACACCGACCACGACATTAAACACAGCAACTACTGCATTAATACACCAACCAGGACATTAAACACAGCAACTACTGCATTAATACACCGACCAGGACATTAAACACAGCAACTACTGCATTAATAAACCGACCACGACATTAAACACAACAACTACTGCATTAATACACCAACCAGGACATTAAACACAGCAACTACTGCATTAATACACCGACCACGACATTAAACACAACAACTACTGCATTAATACACCAACCAGGACATTAAACACAGCAACTACGGCATTAATACACCGACCACGACATTAAACACAACAACTACTGCATTAATACACCAACCAGGACATTAAACACAGCAACTACTGCAGTAATACACCGACCACGACATTAAACACAACAACTACTGCATTAATACACCAACCAGGACATTAAACACAGCAACTACGGCATTAAACATGGCAACTACAGCATTAATACACCGACCACGACATTAAACACAGCAACTACTGCATTAATACACCAACCACGACATTAAACACCGCAACTACTGCATTGATACACCAACCACGACATTAAACACGGCAACTACGGCATTAATACACCGACCACGACATTAAACACAGCAACTACTGCATAATACACCAACCACGACATTAAACACGGCAACTACAGCATTAATACACCGACCACGACATTAAACACAGCAACTACTGCATTAATACACCAACCAGGACATTAAACACACCAACCACGACATTAAACACGGCAACTACGGCATTAATACACCGACCACGACATTAAACACAGCAACTACGGCATTAATACACCAACCACGACATTAAACACGGCAACTACGGCATTAATACACCGACCACGACATTAAACACGGCAACTACTGCATTAATACACCGACCACGACATTAAACACGGCAACTACGGCATTAATACACCAACAACGACATTAAACACGGCAACTACTGCATTAATACACCGACCACGACATTAAACACGGCAACTACGGCATTAATACACCGACCACGACATTAAACACGGCAACTACTGCATTAATACACCGACCACGACATTAAACACGGCAACTACTGCATTAATACACCAACCACGACATTAAACACGGCAACTATGGCAATAATACACCAACCACGACATTAAACACGGCAACTACTGCATTAATACACCGACCACGACATTAAACACAGCAACTACGGCATTAAACACGGCAACTACTGCATTAATTCACCAACCGCGACATTAAACACAGCAACTACGGCATTAAACACAGCAACTACTGCATTAATACACCGACCACGACATTAAACACTGCAACTACTGCATTAATACACCAACCGCGACATTAAACACAGCAACTACGGCATTAAACACAGCAACTACTGCATTAATACACCGACCACTACATTAAACACAGCAACTACTGCATTAATACACCAACCACGACATTAAACACGGCAACAATGGTATTAAACACAGCAAATACTGCATTAATACACCAACCACGACATTAAACACGGCAACTACGGCATTAAACACAGCAACTACTGCATTAATACAACGAGCACGACATTAAACACAGCAACTACTGGTTAATACACCGACCACGACATTAAACACAGCAACTACTGCATTAATACACCGACCACGACATTAAACAAGGCAACTACGGCATTAAACACGGCAACTACTGCATTAATACACCAACCACGACATTAAACACGGCAACTACTGCATTAATACACCAACCACGACATTAAACACGGTAATTACTGCATTAATACACCAACCACGACATTAAACACATCAACTACTGCATTAATACACAAACCACGACATTAAATACAGCAACTACTGCATTAATACACCAACCACAACATTAAATACAGCAACTACGGCATTAATACACCAACCACGCCATTAAACACAGCAACTACGGCATTAAACACGGCAACTACTGCATTACTACACCAACCACGACATTAAACACAGCAACTACGGCATTAATCACAGCAACTACGGCATTAATACACCAACCACGACATTAAACAGGGCAACTACGGCATTAATCAGAACAACTACGACATTAAACAGGGCAACTAACATTAATACTGACATTAACTACATCGACGACGACATTAAACACGGCAACTACGGCATTAATACACCAACCACGACATTAAACTCAGCAAATACGGCATTAAACACGGCAACTACGACATTAATACACCAACCACGACATTAAACACGGCAACTACGGCATTAATACACCAACCACGACATTAAATACAGCAACTACGACATTAATCACAACAACTACGACATTAAACACATCAACCACGACATCACCATGAAGTTTTCAAAATTTTATTTCAAACCCAAACATGGAACAATAACAGCAACAAGAAAATGAAACTACGCCACTAAACACAGCAACTACGACATTAAACACAACGACAACGACATTAAACACAGCAGTTAGGACATTAAACACAGCAACTACGACATTAAATACAGCAACTACGACATTAAACGACAACGACATTAAACACAGCGACATTAAACACAGCAACTACGACATTAAATACAGCACGACATTAGGACATTAAACACAGCAACTACGACATTAAATACAGCAACTACGACATTAAACACAACGACACACGACATTAAACACAGGACGACATTACGAAATTAAACACAGCAAATACGACATTTAAAAAAGCAACTACGACATTAAACAAAGTAATTACCAAAAGTTACGGTATTTGTACCTGTGGTCCCCATATGGCCCACCATATGGAAAAAAACACTTTCCAGACAAAGGACATGTGCTAGGACTTCACAGTGAAGAGTCTCAACTATTTCATGTGAAAGATCGACATTGTTGTGTAGAACTGAGTCTATGACAATGTCCAGTGCAGCGTTCAACTAGAGTAATACTATTCACGATAACAGCCTAGGCTTTAACAAATAGTGAGCTATCGGAGCCACCAGTGTGGAAGGGGAGAGATGGAGAGAGTAGAGGAGGAAACAAAAGACGAGAGAACAATCTAGAAGTGAGGGGGCAGATAGGCGAGACGAAAGAATCAGGTCAAGGAGGAAAAAGGAAAAACACATAAAAACGAAGTCACAGTAAAAATTAACACGTGCAAAACGTGGAAGGCCATCTCCAAGAAGTGAGTGAGCAAATAGACGCGTAGGTGAAAAGTCGGAGAAAGAGAGACAATAGAGAAATAAACAGACTATAGAAGACGGTCAAGGGAACCAGACATTAAGATAAGGTCAGGAGAAAAATGAGACAATGGATTGAAATTCACGTGCAAGACATGGAAGGCCATGCCTAGAAGTGGGTGGTCAGACATGCATGGGAGGTACAATTCTGATTGGCTGGCAAGATCCAAATTTAAGAGGAAAACAAAAAAGATTGGGGAGCACTTGAGGAAAGCCCTGAGATCGAGATACTCGTAGAGAAGGAATCATATAGAGACACTTGTGAGAAGGAATCATATAGAGACACTTGTGAGAAGGAATCATATAGAGACACTTGTGAGAAGGAATCATATAGAGACACTTGTGAGAAGGAATCATATAGAGACACTTGTGAGAAGGAATCATATAGAGACACTTGTGAGCAGCACTTGGATAGGGGATGAAAAGACCGAACATTAGAGGAGACTGAGTTGGCAGGGAGTGACGAACTAGAGTCCAAACATCAAGCCAGGATAATGGACTTTTAGCAGAGCCGGAAACACAACGTGAGTCAGTCACATTAACACGAACCAGAAGTACGACAGTGTAGGACAAGGTCACGGCTAATATTAGCGTCCAGTGAGCCCAGACACGTGTTGGCCTGAGTGTAAACACGAGCAGTAGCATTCCAGTGAAGGTCACGCTGATAGAAAACGACAGGGGAGCGAAGGCGGTTGTTGTCACGAGAGAACAGCTGACATAACAGCTGAGAAAGAGTCCGTCAGTCGCATAGCCAATCCAACAGGAAACAAAAAAACATCACAAACATCTCTCAATGCTCAATCTCTAATCCCCGGATACACCAGTATGTACACACTTCGTTATATAGTAAGACAGGTTTGAGCACCTGTTAAATATCTCGTATTGCTGTGGAATCAATTATACCAACACTATTATCACTGATTGTTGTCTGTCAGAACAGCATTTAATTTTTCTTTAAATTATTCCAGAACCCATTGAACTATCGATGACTGTCCAGCCAAGCACATCTACGCGAGCGCCTGTAATAGAAGACTTGTACAAGACTTCATTCAATTTGACAAAACGTAAGTTTCTGATTGAATCATTTGTCACACAGCAATTGCATTGTCATAAGAGATATAATAGTCAGGATGATCATATTGCTGACATAATGAGCAATCATGTTAGCATAGATAATGTCGCATGCTTGAGTATTTACATTATACAAAGAATAGCACAGACGAAACATGATTGTTTTTGTACTTAGTTATCTGTGTAGGAAGGATGATTTATCAGTCCCCTTGGTAGTTATCAAACGCCGGTGACAGATTTCCTTTTCTTGTTGCTGTTATTGTTCCATGTTTGGGGTTGAAATAAAACCGTGAAAACTTCATGGGGATGTCTTGGGCATGGGACCTTTATTCTCAGGTCCAGCCGAAACTCCTCGTCCAGCATAAATGTCACGCTAAGCTCTTATCTGAAATATATTTCATGACTATTCGAATTTCTTTATTTTCAGTATTATCCCAATGTCCACATGCGCAGCTCATAATCGATTACTGACAAAATCAGCTGTATTGACAAAATGTCCACTTACGTTCCCTCCAATCATGGCTCATGTTAGTGACAGTCACACTGTTTCTATTGCATTTCAGATAAGGCGATTAATTAATTGATGGTATACAATAATGTAATCAAATGTGAACCCTGATATTTTAGTTTGTCTCTCTCTCTTGCTATATTATTGTCTATGCTCACGTTAAAGAGTAGAGACGTCAGTAGACAAGAGGCCGACGGGACATGTGTTTTCTAAGATCCTAATGGCCATCACTATCCTTCTGTTAGAGCAGCAGAACTCACTAATAAATGGCTGACTTTACGTGCTGCCAACACGTTTATTATGGTTTCTATGTTTGCCGTGTTATACACGTCTTCTAAGTCTAAAGCTATTGCCAACATTTCTTTTTTTAAAATGAAAACTTAACAAAAAATAAAAATAACAAGGAGAACTCTATACCCATTGATATAAAAAGAGGAGTAAGACAGGGATGCATCCTATCACCAAGCTTGTTCAATCTATACACTGAGTAAATCTTGAAAAACATAACAGAGATGCCAGACCTAAACATTAATGGAAAGATAATCAATAACCTAAGATATGCTGATGATACTGTACTACTAGCAGAAAATCCTAAAAATCTACAACAATTACTTAATGTAATAAACATGATAAGCAAATTATATGGACTAGATATGAATATCAAAAAGACTAAAACTATGATCATAAACAAAGAAAATTCTCAAGACCTACAATTAAATATCAAAGTTGAAGGAATACTGGAGACAGTTCAGAGAAACAACTACCTGGGACACACTATAACCAGTGATGGAAAATGTACAACTGAAATAAACAAAAGAATAGGTATGGCAAAAAGTAATTGTAATGTCATGAAAAATATACTAACATCAAAACAAATAACGCCAGGGCTAAAACTAAGAATAGCAAAATGTTACATCTTTTTAATATTCCTGTATGGTACAGAAACATGGACATTAGACAAGAAAACAGAAAAGAAAATTGAAGCTTTTGAAATGTGGATATATAGAAGAATAGGTAGAATTGGATGGAAAGAAAAGAAAACAAACGATGACATTTTAAAATAAATTAAAATGAAAAGAGAACTACTAAACACAATTAGAACAAGACAAATAAAATTTTTGGGGCATGTTAAAAGAAACAACATCCTAATAAACGTAATTTTTGAAGGAAAAATAAAAGGTAAAAGATGCAGAGGCAGACCAAGACTAACATGGACGAGTAACATCAAAAGATGGACAAGTCAACCTATGACAATCTGCACCATCAAAGCAAGAGACAGAGCTCCATGGTAGCCAACCTTCGATGCGAAGACGGCATTCAATGATGATGATGATGAAATGAAAACCTGCATAATCATGACATGCTTCGTTCCGTGTGATGTTGCCGTCATTGTTCTTTAGCTGCCAATATTATCATGAAAGATGAGCCTAGTTTTTGAATTGAGAATTTACATTTCTTGACTGCCTTAGGGCGGTAGTTTTATTGTAAATATGAAAGGAGGTGTCCTATAGGGTACAAAGAAAACGGTAACAGTTTCCACCATTTTTTTTTACCTGTGTAGTTGTGTATTCTAACTCGGAATTTTGTGTCTAATGTATATAGTTTGTTATTCCTGATGAAGGCTTTTGCCGAAACATTGTGCTTTTACTAGAGTAATCAGAAATCGAGAGGGAGCGAAATTGTGTGTACGACTTTTTTTGTGTGCTACGTCATCACAATGGTTCATCGTATATCCCTAGACTCTAGACCGGCCTTACACTAATCTTACGGTCGGTTGTTTGATGTACGACGGGGATAATCTGACGACTAACTGTGTGTCTATATGTTCGGAATTGGAGTCAACAACGATGGCCTAACATCATCAAGCGCTATACATTTTTAAAAAATATGACGATCATCATTTTCAAGAGGACGTGAATCCCGGTATTTGGTGGATAGGCGGCGGGAACAATTGAAGGCTATGCATGAAAAGTGTTCCTCGTTGCAGTTTTCCTCATATTCCAAGTCCGGCTTGTTGCAGGAGCTACTGAGTTAAGTGCTCTATGCACACCGTGAGCTGTGTGTCTCATCCGTTTTTATCATGCTTCGATATTACAATTGCTCTATGTCTTTTGGCGTGTGCTGAGACTGCTGTGATGGGGACAGCAGTTACCTTTCTTTGTTTGGGAGGTGTGATTCGAGTGATTACGCTGGCACGGACGGTTGAGCAATTATGGATTTTAATTCGTTTGCAGTGATACCGGGGCCTTCCATAACCAAATTGTAGCTTGTCTTGTATTTCTGTTAGTTAAGCTGTTCAATACCATTTTATGTTTATTTTATTTGACTGTACTTCTCAAGTGGATTACCACATATATTTAGCAAAGTGAAAATTTATTAAAGGTGCTCACAAATGTGACATTATTTACCACGTTTGTGTAGTGGTCGATCTATGAGCCGAGCTGTCAGCATCCTAAATCTTGGTTACGTTTGTGTAGTGGTTGGTCTATGAGCCGAGCTGTCGGCATCCTAAATCTTGGTTACGTTTGTATAGTGGTCGGTCTATGAGCCGAGCTGTCGGCATCCTAAATCTTGGTTACGTTTGTGTAGTGGTCGGTCTATGAGCCGAGCTGTCGGCATCCTAAATCTTGGTTACGTTTGTATAGTGGTCGGTCTATGAGCCGAGCTGTCGGCACTTCACTCTTGCTTACGTTTGTATAGTGGTCGGTCTATGAGCCGAGCTGTCGGCATCCTAAATCTTGGTTACATTTGTATAGTGGTCGGTCTATGAGCCGATCTGTCGGCACTTCACTCTTGCTTACGTTTGTATAGTGGTCGGTCTATGAGCCGAGCTGTCGGCACTTCACTCTTGCTTACGTTTGTATAGTGGTCGGTCTATGAGCCGATCTGTCGGCACTTCACTCTTGCTTACGTTTGTATAGTGGTCCGTCTATGAGCCGAGCTGTCGGCACTTCACTCTTGCTTACGTTTGTATAGTGGTCGGTCTATGAGCCGAGCTGTCGGCACTTCACTCTTGCTTAATGTTTGTATAGTGGTCGGTCTATGAGCCGAGATGTCGGCATCTCAACTTTGCTTACGTTCCTGCTCTAATAGCCCGCAACGCCTCAAACACTTTTCAGGCTTCGGGACATGAGACAGACCATTATAATGTTCACAAGATTTCTGAAGTTGGGACAGTACGTTATTTCTGTAATACCCAGAGAGCCATGGATGTAGAAAAGAACAAACATGTCAGTTTTGCATTCCCGAGAATTGACTGATGAAGGACATAATAACAAGGAAAATCAAATATCTTGATCATGTAAAACCACATAATGACCCAGAGAAGATCATACTCAAGGACATAGTTTCAGGTACAAGAAAGCAAGGAAGAACTATAAAAAGGTGTTTGCAAGATATCTCAGACGAGCTGTGAACGACTGCTGCGGAAGCTGGACCACTCGTTACAGGACAGATTAGTCGTGACTGGAGTCACGTTTCAACACCAACAAGTTGGATGATAATGATAATTTTGCGTTGAATAGGTGTTCTTGGCTAATCTCTGTATGTGTATGTTCTAGGTTAATGTCTGGATGTGTAAGCTTCTCTTTGTGTATTTATCCAGATTAGTCTCTGAACCCGCTCTTTGTGTGCTATTTTGCTATTTCTACTTTTGAATTAAAAAAAAAAGAAAATACTTTCATATTTTTTGGTCGTGTTAGTCACCTCTTTCCATCTTAGTTGCCGCCCCTTTTTCTGCGTTAAAATCGATTTTCGTACCACACAAAAATGTATCAACACTTTCCGACCAGCGTCATGTAATCACGTAGTAACAATACATTCCCAGTTCTAATTGTAATGACATTCAAGAAAACACATCTTCATACAACACTTCTTCGGGGGCCTCGGGGTAAAACCACCCGACTGGACTACTGACGTTCGGACAACCCGTGTTCGATTCCCGCTGGGAGCAGTGTGAATTGTACTCGTGGTGGGAAAAAAAAATACCCCCACAGTCGACCCAGCCGTTGGCAGAAATGGGTACCAGGGTATATTACTCTGGGAAGGTGAGGAATGTTGCTTCGCATCTGAGTTTCGATGCTTGAGGCTACACTATACAGAAATATCCAAACATTTCTGGATAGGCGGCCGAGCACATATGGGTGTAAACTCGCGTGCTAAGACGCCGGTTCAAGTCTCGTACTTTACCTTTACCTTTACCTTTACATCTTCATAGTTGTCATAGTGAACATTCGGAAGATTGTACATAATCATCATCATCGAGTGCCGTCTCCACAACGAAGGTTGTACCATGGATCGCCATTCCACTCTGTTTCTTGCTTTGATGGTGCAGGTTGTCATAGATTGACTTGTCCATCTTTGGTGTTACTCGTCCATGTTAGTCTTGGTCTGCCTCTTTTACCTTGTATTTTCCTTTCCAATATTACTTTTAGTAGGCTGTTGTGGTCTTTTAACGTGCCCCAAAAATTTCATTTGTCTTGTCTTAATTGTATTTTGTAGTTCTCTTTTTATTTTTAGTTGTTTTAAGACTTCATCGTTTGTTTTCTTTTCTTTCCATCCAATTCTACCTATTCTTCTATATATATCCACATTTCAAAGGCTTCAATTTTGTGTTCTGTTTTCTTGTCTAATGTCCATGTTTCTGCACAATACAGGAATATTGAGAAGATGTAACATTTTGCTATTCTTAGTCTCAGCCCTGGTGTTATTTGTTTTGATGTTAGTATATTTTTCATGGCATTAAAATGACTTTTTGCCATACCTATTTTTTTGTTTATTTTAATTTTACATTTTCCATCATTGGTTATAGTATGTCCAATGTAGTTGTAGTTCTTCAACTTTGATATTTATTTGTAGGTCTTGAGAATTTTCTTTGTTTATGATCATAGTTTTAGTCTTTTTGATATTCATATCTAGTCCAAATTTTTTGCTTGTCATGTTTATTACATTAAGTAATTGTTGTAGATCTTTATGATTTTCTGCTAGCAGTACAGTATCATCAGCATATCTTAGGTTATTGATATCTTTCCACTAATGTTTAGGCCTGGCATCTCTGAGATGCTTTTAAAGATTTGCTCAGTGTATAGATTGAAAAAACGTGGTGATAGGATGCATCCTTGTCATACTCCTCTTTTTATATCCATGGGTGTAGACTTCTCCTTGTTATAATTTTTTAATTGCTGTTTGCTCCCATAACACATTATATTGTACAGAATATATGAACACATATAGTATGCATAAATAAATGCATACGGAATGAACAAATATATGATATAGCGGCAAATATATGACTGATGAGCAGATATAGGATATATTGACAGATACATTACTTATGAGCAAATATAAGATATATGGAAATAAAGGCGATTAAATCTCAAATATAGAAAATATGAAGAAATATAAGATTTATTATGTACCATACCAGTTCACATTACCCCAAAAATCATGTGCCGAAGGTCTGTAAAATATATGGTCACTAACACCATATTTCCTATACGCCACTTGGCGTGACGGGGGCACTTTACTTTTATTATTATTTTTTTTTATACCGGCTGACGTAGGCAACCATGTCCTTCAATAATTGTCTGTACAAAGTGTATCGTATCACGATAGGTTAATTACATCGGCTAAATATCGAAATATAAGTAAAGAGCCCCGTCACGCCAAGGGGCGTATAGAGAATAGTGTAGTTAAATTAGTTACTATGAGTGACCATAATTTTTACAAGCGCTTCGGCACGTGATTTTTGGGGTAAGGTGGTCGGTATTACGCTAGTGCCGCTTTACTTTCCCAGAAAAAAAATCTAGTACCCATTTCAGGCTCGGTGAACCTGGACGCCGTTGATCAGAGACCTACCTCTCGTCCTTTGCAGTCCAGTTCACTAACCACTGAGCTATCGCGACTCCCTAAATAATAGAAACATAGGCTAATAAAAATAATAGAAATATAGGTTATACATATATATTGTCCATTAACAAATATAAATACTGAACACAATCATTGTATTTTAAATTTCTGGGCTATATGACGTCTGAGGGAAAGCTGTCAAAGTAGCAAACTAAACACATAATTCCTGTTTACTATTTCACACATAGATGCTTAGAAATAAGTTAGTTCCGCTAGGGTAATCTTTGCCCATACACAACATATTGAGTGCAGTTAATGAAGACATAACGAAAGCTGATTTCAACCTTCATCTTGTCACCACCTACTTTGAAGATTTTATAACACGATAAAACGTTCCCGATATTGGGATGTTGCTGACATTGGGATGTTGTTGACATTGGGATGTTGTTGACATTGGGATGTTGCTGACATTGGGATGTTGTTGACATTGGGATGTTGTTGACATTGGGATGTTGCTGACATTGGGATGTTGCTGACATTGGGATGTTGTTGACATTGGGATGTTGCTGATATTGGGATGTTTTTGATATTAGGATGTTGCTGAAATTGGGATGTTGTTGACATTGGGACGTTGCTGACACAGGGACGTTGTTGACATTGTTGGAATTTGCTGACATTGGGATGTTGTTGACATTGGGACGTTGCTGACACAGGGACGTTGTTGATATTGGGATGTTGCTGACATTAGGATGTTGTTGACATTGGGATGTTGTTGACATTGGGACGTTGCTGACGACAGGGACGTTGTTGATATTGGGATGTTGCTGGCAATGGGATGTTTTTGACATTAGGATTTTGCTGACATTGGGGTGTTACGAGTCAGTGCTGAGATTCGGAGTTTGCTGACATTCGAATTTGTCTTGAACAGAGCTCTTGTTGACAAGTCAGAGACAAACAGGGCTACAGAGCTCTTGCTGTCAAATAAGAGACGAACAGGGCTACAGAGCTCTTGTTGTCAAGTCAGAGACAAATAGTACTACAGGGCTCCTGCTGTCAAGTTAGAGACAAACATATCCTATTGAAATACTTGACTTCGTTCAAAGACTTGCAAGCTGCTCTCTCAAGTGTAGCTGTACGTGAGATTAATGTTTCTTGTATTTTCCATAACAGAGCAGATCTGCCCAGACGGGAAGGTGCTCCCATCAGGAAAAATTTTGGCGGAAGAGAAGCCAATAAAGGGGAATTTCCCTGGATGATCATGCTAACTAAAAACAATGAGTTTCTGTGCGGCGGCGTGTTGCTGAGTGCGACCCACGTGCTGACCACTGCTCATTGCTTTGACTCGTAAGTAGATCGCTTACAGTTTCATTGTTTTTTCCTATCCAAACGTTGTCTTCACGGGTGTACTGTTGAATGTCTAAGCTATAACAAGAGTTTAAAATAATGATTGCACAACGGACACTTCTTTAAGTTGTCATGTGATCGCTGCTACAGACTAAACTGACCATTATGTTAACTATTGAGGTCTTTGAACAGATCAAACTTTAAGCTTGCATGAGCTACAGAGCTGAAATTTGGCAGCTTGGTTTTGTTTCTACCTGGACTAAGAGCACACAGCATCTCTCAGCCAGACTTAATGTTATGTTCTATATTATTTTGTTAATAAGTGACATCTTGGTAAAGACGTTACACTGTAAGTGGAAGTGATGTGTTAGAACATGACTGTACCTTGACTCAATATTTTAGTGTAAGAAGTTCTTTCTCACTTCCGGCAGGTAATAATAGAAAACCTTTCATACGGAGCTACACCAGGCAATGTAATCATCGAAAATTGACCCCCCCCCTTTTTTCCCTCCACTCCCGTCTAGTGTTTCGGTCCTTATGCTTCTTGATATTCTAGGGGAGGCGGGCTTGCCTGGGTCATGACTTCCAAGCGTCGACCTCCTGGTGCACTCAGCCTGAAGGCTCACACTATATTCGTCATATAAAAATTATATTTATTCTGCGCAACTTCTGATCGAATCTATCGTCTATGTCCGGTACCACACGATTGTCTTAACTTTAACCTGGCACATTGATGTCCTCTTCGTGGTGATAGCAGTCTAAAATGTCTAGTATTCGCATGTCGTTTATTATATACACTCACATACACGCTGCTTCGTGTTATAGAGTAATTTGAGCACGGCGGTTCGGTAGCTGATAATAGATGATAACGATACGCCAGGCTGGAAAATCCACTCTTTTGAACTGTCGGTAGGGAAACATATACGTAGGTGTCAGGGTTATATTCTATTCCCTTCTTGTTCACTGCCACAATTTCATCTAATAGATTGTGTTGGTTTTCTCCTATCAATACTTTGTCATCTGCATATCTGAGCTTGTTTTTGTTGCTTCCTTGGACTTTAACGCCAGGCAGAGGTTTTAATGACATAAATTATTTTTGTAAATGCCTTTCGCAAATTGGGTCGACTAAATCTATATGTGTACTTATGGACATGTTTGCTTTTTTCTGTTAAAGGTTCTATGAAAGGGACATGTTTTAACAGATTAAATTCTTTCACTTGGTCCCATACGAGTATTCAGTAGGATACATACATTCGTATGTCAAAGAGTTGACATGCGTTGAACTGGCAAAAGATATTTGCTGACAGTCTATACAACGAAAAAGTGAAGAACAACAGAAATGTTTTAGAAAGACCAATCGATGTAGTAGCATTTCTAGGAAAACAGCATTTATGGTCCATGTTGAGTCAGATGACTCAAGAAATGAAGGCGTGTACAAGGAGCTCTTGTGGACCTTAGCGACTTATGATCTAATAATTGAGAGCCAATTAAAACTGCAACGGTTTTTAAAGGAAAGTCGCCTGCAATTTCGTGACATCACAATATAATTTTTAAAGTCTTGAACAATTAACGATGAAGAGTCGCCCTCCCACTTCCACTCATCCCCTCCGCACCTCAAACACTACGCTCGAAATAAATTTTTAATTCGACATACAACTCTGCTCGACATACAACTCTGTTCGACATACAACTCTGCTCGACATACAACTACGCTGGATATACAACTCTGCTGGACATACAACTCTGTAGGACATACACCTCTGCTCGACATACAACTCTGCTGGACATACAACTCTGCTGGACATACACCTCTGCTGGACATACAACTCTGCTGGACATACATCTCTGCTGGACATACAACACTGCTGGACATACAACTCTGCTGGGCATGCAACTTTGCTGGACATACACCTCTGCTGGACATACAACTCTGCTGGACATACAACTCTGCTGGACATACACCTCTGCTCGACATACTACTACGCTGGACATACACCTCTGCTGGACATACAACTCTGCTGGACATACACCTCTGCTGGACATACACCTCTGCTGGACATACAACTCTGCTGGACATACACCTCTGCTGGACATACAACTCTGCTGGACATACACCTCTGCTGGACATACAACTCTGCTGGACATACACCTCTGCTGGACATACACCTCTGCTGGACATACAACTCTGCTGGACATACAACTCTGCTGGACATACAACTTTGCTGGACATACACCTCTGCTGGACATACAACTCTGCTCGACATACACCTCTGCTGGACATACACCTCTGCTGGACATACAACTCTGCTGGACATACACCTCTGCTGGACATACACCTCTGCTGGACATACACCTCTGCTGGACATACAACTCTGCTCGACATACACCTATGCTGGACATACAACTCTGCTGGACATACAACTCTGCTCGACATACAACTCTGCTCGACATACACCTCTGCTGGACATACAACTCTGTTGGACATACAACTCTGCTCGACATACAACTCTGCTCGACATACACCTCTGCTCGACATACAACTCTGCTCGACATACAACCCTGCTCGACACATTCTTCGTGGACATGTTTTATATCTCTACAGATGGCTATCATTTCTACCTTTAACTTTCTACCAAGCCATTCGCTTCGAGTGTGTTGCATCTTTATTTTTCGCATCCCTCTGTCTCTTCGTCTCTCAATTTCCCCAGTTGGCACAATATATTCCAACTGTCACCTTCTCATTACGTGATCCAAAATGTTTATTTTGTTGCCTCCTGATGTTAATAGGTGTGTATTCTCTTTGCTTTAAAATAGATACATCGATGAACTAAAGAGTAGGCTAGGCAGTATATACCAGAGCAGATGCAGGAAAGTCATAGCTGTAGATTGAGCAATAGATACAAATGTAGATGCTTTTGTAGATCCTGGAACAGATACTGCCACACAATTAGAATCATGAGTAGATACTGTGGTAGATAGAGACGTAGATGTAGCAGTAGATACAAGAATAGATACACGAGTATATACAGCAGTGAATACAAGAATAGATACACGAGTATACACAGCAGTGAATACACGAATAGATACACGAGTATACACAGCAGTGAATACAAGATTAGATACGCTAGTAATCACAGCGGTAGATACAAGAATAGATACACGAGTATATACAGCAGTGAATACAAGAATAGATACACGAGTATACACAGCAGTGAATACACGAATAGATACACGAGTATACACAGCAGTGAATACAAGATTAGATACGCTAGTAATCACAGCGGTAGATACAAGAATAGACACACGAGTATACACAGCAGTAAATACACGAATAGATACACGAGTATACACAGCAGTGAATACAAGATTAGATACGCTAGTAATCACAGCGGTAGATACAAGATAGGATGTAGAATGTAGTAGATATATAAGTAGATATTGCAGCAGATACACGAATAGATGCATGAGGTGATATAGTTGAGTTGCAAGAATAAATACAGGAAATGATACTGTAGTAGATATGCGCGGATATGCTGTAGTAGATACAAGAATGATACTGTAGTAGATACAAGAATGATACTGTAGTAGATACAAGAATGATACTATAGTTGATATACGCGGGCATGCTGTAGTAGATACAAGAATGATACTATAGTAGATATACGCGGGCATGCTGTAGTAGATACAAGAATGATACTGTAGTAGATATTAGGGATAGATAGTTTATTTCTTTCCTTTCTCTCGTTCACATCTCTGAAGATACAACAAAGATTACTAAATCATTGGACAGATGTCACCACTACTGTCTAACGAGGAAATGAACCTAAAGACAGAACAAACGGGCGCTCTACAACACAAATATATTTCTAAAGTTGTGGTACATCTGGACGCTAGACTCAAAAACAACCAGAAAAATACAAGGTATCCAAATTAAATTGTTTGGATAGTCTACTTCTAAACGCAATTAAAGCACTCTTTTTGTTGATGAAAGAAAACTCACATTATAGATATATTCTGCATTGTGGCAATTTTTATGAATCTTTCGATCTATCTTAAATAGAGTAAGGATGAGAGTGAATGTGAGGTATACAATGTTCATGTGACTCGGCAAGATGACACTTCACATCGAGCGACTTGACAAATCTATCTTTACAGACATATCAGTTCCGACCATTATAGTGTCATTGCTGGGAAATACAGCCTCAGAAAGACTGACTCAACAGAGCAGACAGTTGCTGTGAAGTCTTTTGTCGTACACCAACACTACGATCAATCTACATCCTGTAAGTTGCTTGCTGTTACTAAATTAATTCATATCGTATGAGTTGTTACTTCATTAATATTAAATCAAATTGCGTTCTGTGAGCTGTTATTGTTATCAATCAAATTACCTCTTGAATATTGTTTCCTTACTGTTAGTAAATCAAATTGCACATCGTGTGCTGTTATTGTTATCAATCAAATTACCTCTTGTATATTGTTTCCTTACTGTTAGTAAATCAAATTGCACATCGTGTGCTGCTGTTTCCTTATTGGTATTAAATCACATTACATCGTGTGAGTTGTTTATTTATTGGTACTATATCAACATACATCTTGTGAGTTGGTGCCATGTTGTTACTAAGTGAAGTCGTCTCTTATATGTTGATCCTTCAAAGTTAGTAAAAATAAGTTCCGAATATGGAAGTGTGTCCTTATTTTTGCTAGATTAAATTGCATTTTGGAGCTAAATAGGAAATTAAACAGGAAAAGTATCGATATTAGCACATGTTTGTTGGTATATAATATATCTATTAAATCTATTCAATTTATATAAATGCTTCGTTTAAAAAAATAGACCTTTAGATTGGGATTAGTTTATTTTTTTTTTAAAACATAAATGTTAGTTATAAATACCACATGCGACGATTATGGTCTGCTTAATTTCAATAATACACTGCTACCATCCTCCACACAAAATGTCCCAGTTTTGGAATTTCAGACTCATACATCCATCGTTTCCTTACCCTCATACATTATTACCCTCATACATTATTACCCTCATATATTATTACCCTCATACATTATTACCCTCATACATTATTACCCTCATACATTATTACCCTCATACATTATTACCCTCATTAGCAATTTAAACAAACATTTGACATTGCATTTATCATCATTATGTGCCCCCATACCGGTTGGCATTGGCGATCATGTCCTTCCACAATCGTCTATCCACAGTGCATCGCATCAGTTCAGTTGTTGACTGTTTTCCATGCCATGACACCAAGCTATCCAGTATTTTCTCTTTGTCGTCCTCGATCTCTCTTACCCTGTATTTTGCCAGTTGTAACCAAGTATTCTAGCTTTCCTCTTCTCATAATGTTCCCGAAGAATGTTGATTGTTTCTTAATGATCCCTTTTTGTGTTGGCTTCTTTGAAAATTCCCTCTTTGGTCTTTTTAGCTGTCCATGGAACTTTCAATATTCTTCTGAGAAATCCCCTCTCTGTGGCCTTTAATTGTCTTTTCATTTGTTTTACTGTCCATGATTCGCTTCCATAGGTCAGAATTGGCTCTATACAGAATGAACTCTCTTTCTCATTTCTATTGACATATAATTTTTGCATAAGACTTTTTTTTTCATTTTCTGAAATGCTATTTTGGCCTCAGCTATTCTGCTTTTTATTTCTGTGGTGCATCTTCCATCCGATGTTATTATTGTGCCCAAGTATTTGACGCGTTGCACTTGTTTCAGTTTTGTCATTTTAATCGTTATGCTGCACGCTGGTTATGATTGTTTCTTCGATTTAGCCATTACTTCTGTTTTCTTAATATTCAGACTGAGACCTTTCTTGTTGCTTTCTTTTATTATTATGTCTATCATTTCTTGTAGTTCATTCTCTGTCTCTGCTATTAAGACTGTGTTATCCGCATATCGCAAAGTGTTTATGTTGAGACCGTTGACTTCAATTACTTTTTCTTTGTCTACTATTAATCTCGACATAAGGTAGATTTTAGTAGATCTTCGGGTATATGTCCAGTGGTATATAGCCATCATACATTGCATTACTGTTAAATAAAGAAAAAAATTAAAAACAATTAGAAATTGACAATCTTTTGGCAAACTGCATAACTTTTCCATTCCCCTATCCCTAATAAGAAAGAAATTTCCCCGATGAAGGTTTATTGACCGTTCGAGGAACGAGCGCCTCCTACTTGCACACAGGGGATATCTCAAAATCAGTTAAAATAAATTTAGAACATGATAATGTGTCTCTTATTTTTATATATAAAGCTTAATAGCCATCAGTTGAATTAATTTCTTCATTATACACATGATACATACGCATATGAGTTTTTTTTTATTTCATGATTATTAATATAACACTATAACCAGTGATGGAAAATGTAAAATTGAACCAAACAAAAGAATAGAAAAGTCAAAAAGTAATTTTAATGCCACAAAAATATACTAACAAGAAAACAAATATTATCTTCAGGACGTGAGCTTGGGCAGAAAAAGAAAGAGACAAGTTGTTGCCCTTGTAACATGTTTCTTCTCTCCACCCAGCCGAGTGATCCAAAGGTCTAGCAGGGCAAGAACAGTTTGGTGCCAACTGCGCCGCAGGAGTTGCCAGAGCAATGTTGAAATCAACACTGAACTGGCTTAGGGACTCCATCTCCGGATTTTTCCCCAGGGTTTACTCCCGAAGTCTATTCCGTGAACTGGTAGATCTGCTAGACAGTGGGGGTTTAAAATCGGAGTTGACCTTCCCATAGACACGTTGCCATTTTTAGGCTGACGGGTCGTATCTACCCGGAGAGGTGGTTAGGACGCATCAGACACCCCGATGAAAACGTCGTAAGGCATATGGGGCATTTTATAGAATTAGCTAGCCCACTGAATTAATTGATTCCACCCTCTGTAATCACCACTTGATTTCGTTTTGCGGTAAGCCACTGGTTATTCTATATTCGCTGCACACCTCTATCTCTAGATGCTGACCACTGTATATTAAAAAAAAACAGGAATAAAACAAAGAGTAGCAAAATGTTCTATCTTCTCAAAATTCCTGTATGGTGCAGAAACAACGATATTAGACGAGAAAATAGGATAGAAAATTGAAGCCTTTGAAACGTGGATTTATAGAAGAATAGTAAGAATTGGATGGAAAGAAAAGAAAACAAACGATAACGTCTAAAGACGTCTCTTTCTCAAAAGAGAACTACTAAGCACAATTCAAACAAGACAAATAAGAAGTTGTGGGCCATGTTAAAAGTCATAGCAGTCTACTAAAGGTAATCTTGAAAGGGGAAAAAAACAAGATAAAAGAGGCAGAGGCAGACCAAGAATAACGAGTAACATCAAAAGATGGACGAGTCATCCTATGACAATCTGCACCATCAAAGCAAGAGACATAGCGGGATGGCGCTCCATGGTAGCCAACTTTCGATACGTAGACGGCCCTCAGTGATGATAATTATTAATAATTCTGTGCAAACCCAATTTGTTTGAGAAAGGAATGTTATTTGTCAACTTTGTCTACAATATTTATATGTGCTGATATGCACTGTATATGATACAAGCACACATGCAAATATATTCAAAATATACACACTTTTGATGAACGAAATAATAACACGATTTGTTGGATTATTTGGATCACAACTTGTGAGAGCATAAGAGACTGTCTGAATTAGTGATTATTTGGTTGATTAGCTGGTGTTGAGTACATTAACAAATATGTAGCTCGTTATCATCATCTAGCTTGTCCCTGTTGAAACTAGACTACCATGACAGCTACTTTGAAGTTTTCCTTGTCCTGCTTGTGATGTCCAGTGCCTGCGTCAGTCAATCCCAGTCTATGCTAGATATCTACCAACAAAGGACAGCAGGTTCGAAACTTGAAGTCAGGACGTGGTACCAAAATTTTAGGCTGACCTTTAACCTCATCATTTGTGACACAAGGGTTATTCATTGTACGATCTACGCTGTGTGTGATAGTTCCTTTGATTATTTCCCTAAATTATCGTAATTGTATCATAAGATCTTCATTATTTGCATTATAAGTTATGGAAAAAACTGATTTGCTGCTAATTAAAATCTTTCTGCGTTTTGTTCAAGCAAAATAATATATAAACAATTATGTATGTAAATATTGATATAGGCAAAATAAGAGGCAGCACACTGTGATTTAAGGAAGTTTTAGTAAAACTGAGCTACTTTCAATCTATAGTGTCGAACTATACTTCTATAAATTACGATAACAAGAACAAAAGTTATCTGACTAGTTAAACTACTGTGATCATTACAACAAGGGAGGTGATTGCTGAAATGACCTACCTAGTTCTAGTATAAATACATTGCAAGATAAATTGATGTCATTGTGTGTATTAGGTTTGATCTTCTTAGACATGCCAGTACATTTATTAGTGGCGGCTCGAATTACTTGAGCTATATCACGGCTTTACTAAGGAATACTGTGCCTGGTTGTACATTGACCTTTGCCTCACTGAGCTGGTATGGGATTGTTTTATGTATTGTTATAGAATATTATAGGAGTCGTGGCCTCCAGTGTCTACTATGAATATACGTCGCCAATATCTTCATCTTGCTATGTGTGTATATTATCTTGATGGACTAGTAGGTAGAAAGGAGACATGTAGCTGGTAGATAAACATGCAGACATAGTGTTTGTTATTTTGCCAGTTAAGCAAACACAAATTCATATTTATGTATATAGATCAACATAATGAAGGTGATCTGGTATAGCTGGTTTCCTGTTTCAGGGAATGACATAGCACTACTGCTGTTGGCCGAACCCCTGAAGTTCAACGACTGGGTTCTCCCGGCTTGCCTGCCATCAGCCACTGACAAGCTGGAACAGTTCTGTACTGTGGCTGGTTGGGGCAAAACTGAAGGTATCCAGTCTACAATGTTTGCTTGTTTTTCCCTTTTTTATGTTATTATATGCATTGTTAAGATACAGTCTTAATAGCTAAGAGTGAAAATGAGTTACAAGAAATGTTAGACATTATAATTAAAGAAAGCAAAAATAAAGGACTCAGCCTTAATAGCAGAAAGACAGAAGTAATAGTAACAACAAAGAAAAGGACATCACCTCAGTGCAAAATAAAGACAAGTGGAACAATATTAAAACAGGTAAATGAATTTAAATATTTGGGAACTTTGTTAACCTCAGACGGAAGATGTACAAAAGAGGTGAGATGCAAAATGGCTCAGGCAAAAGTAGCTTTCCAAAAAATGAGGAAGATACTATGCAATCAATTTTTGACAATAGAAACAAGAAAAAGTGTTCTGAAATATTATGTAGAGCCAGTCTTAACATATGGATGTGAATCACGGACAATAGGACAAATACCAAGCCATGCCGGCGTAGGTGATCATGTCTCTCCACAATTTTCGATCTCGACAGTTATTTATCATGTCTGTTGTTGACCTTCTGCCAAACCATTCTCTTAAGCTGTTTGGTATCTTTTCTTTTTGCTTCCCTCTATCTCTTCGTCCATCAATTTTCCCAGTTGTTACAATATATTCGAACTGTTCCCTTCTCATTACATGGCCAAAAAATGATGATTGTTTCTTTCTAATATTGAATATTAGTTCTCTTTTTGCTTTGCTTTGGCCTCTTTCAGAACGTTTTCATTACTCTTCTTAGCTGTTCATGGTATTCTTAACATTCTTCTGTAAAACCACATTTCTACAGCCTCTATTGATTTTCTTGTCATCCTTGCATATAGAACCAACATAAATGTTTTGTACTCTTCCAGTTTCCATTGCTGCACCAATATCTTACTGATTATACGATAAGGTCACAATAAAATGTACTGAATTGTACAAATTATTTCGTAATTGACGGAATGAACTGTTGTTTGTCATACACTCAAAGTGTCGGCTGTCGCGTTCATGAGTTGGTGATTGTCGCATTTCTAATATTTACTGATGTGCAAGTTTAGTTTTTTTTAATTTGCGCATTGTGAAGTGTAGAATTTACTTCTATATGGATGTCCTCTTTCTTTCTTTCTTTCTTTCTTTCTTTCTTTCTTTCTTTCTTTCTTTCTTTCTTTCTTTCTTCTTCTTTCTTTCTTTCTTTCTTTCTTTCTTTCTTTTTTCTTTCGCAGTTTGTTTTTCATTTGAGAGGATAGAAGTTTCTGCAGCATTTCGCTGTGTGGTTGGTATTTTATGCCGTCACTTTTTCAAGCGTTGGTATTTAGTAGTCCGTCTAGTCATTTTTTAAGGACTGGGCTTGTTGTCTTCATTCCCATAAGTCATTTAAGCTAAAGAAGTAGACAGATGATACAGAGAGATAGAGTCTCCACGACATCCCGTATCGTTTAGATAATATTTTAGAGTGCATATTATTTATTTTTACCACCGGCATATTTTTGAGTTATATGGTCAGCATTACACCAGGATAGTATTTCGTTGGTAGAAGAAACGTCCTCTAGAGCCATTTAAATTTGGGTGAACCCAGACCAATCGATCTGAATCGGACTCGACTTCTTGTCCTCCAGTTACCAGCCACTACTCAACTGAGGCTCCCCTCTTAATTCTTGGAGACCCACATATGTGATGATCATGGCGTTATATATTGTTTGTATTTATTTATTTTTATAAATCTACTTTTTCCTGGCTGTTACTTTTCATCGCCCGTTTTTTTAACAACCCCCTCCCCACGACCCACCCACCTGCCGACACTTGGATCTGTCTGGCGACGTGGCGCTGTCATTTGTAAGATGTTAATGAGCACATTCATATTTTCCTGTAACAGAGTTCATTCATTGTTACTTGACTCATTTGATACGGTCTCATTGTGTTTGTTACTTGACTTATTTGATACGGTCTCATTGTGTTTGTTACTTGACTTATTTGATACGATCTCGTTGTGATTGTTACTTGACTTATTTGATACGATCTCGTTGTGATTGTTACTTGACTTATTTGATACGATCTCATTGTGTTTGTTACTTGACTTATTTGATACGGTCTCATTGTGTTTGTTACTTGACTTATTTGATACGGTCTCGTGATTGATACTTGACTTATTTGATACGGTCTCGTGATTGATACTTGACTTATTTGATACGGTCTCGTGATTGATACTTGACTTATTTGATACGGTCTCGTGATTGATACTTGACTTATTTGATACGGTCTCGTGATTGTTACTTGACTTATTTGATACGGTCTCGTGATTGTTACTTGACTTATTTGATACGGTCTCAATGTGTATTCCTCCCCAAGGAGAAGCACCTCCTTCGGTGTTAATGAAGGTCGAGCTTCAGACTTATAATCGGTCTCAGTGCTACAACGAGTTCAAGAACACAGCTGACAATCTGGAAGCGTACTTACATGATGGTGCCATCTGTGCTGCTAACGGTATACTCGGACAAAAGGACGCGTGCAAGGTAAGTAGTTTGATGGTGCGGAAATGTCTTTAGCTCAAAGAAAAAAAAAACTTGTTGGATAAATGTTGTTTATCTGGAATTTTATCTTCACGATCCTCATTTACCTTTCAGTGTCGAGGGAAATGAGGTTCTCCTTATGCTTGTCTTTGGTTCGCCTCAAGTATGGTTCTTCTATTGCAGGTTTGGTGTAGAATGATATAAGTAGAAATATGGAAGGACGCAGAAGGAGAGAGAGAAAGATAGAGAGAGAGAGAAAAAAAAATGAGTGAACAAACAAATGCAGATGGAACAAAAGAGTATTTATAAATATAACTTTTGATAATTCAATATATAAGGGGGTAGGAAGAAAAAAGGCGGTGACAGCTGCATGTGTGGGCAAGGAATGTTTGCTCAGACTGGATACTAAGAATCTGGTCTGCTACCACAGCGTACTGTTGTGGGGAATATGTAGACACAAGATGATTGCTACAAAGTTGGCCTGCACACATTCTGACTTGTAGTACGTAGACTCAAGGAAGCTGGAAATACTTCAGCGGTAGGCAAGAAAGGACGGGGACGTTTCAATAGTTGCGTGTACTCAACTAAATAAGAAAGTGATTTTCACTTTCACTTTTGGATGGCAATTATGGTCTAATATAACCCGAAAGACAGTCTGAGGTTGAATAGGTCGTGCCTTGCCAACAAGTAGGCAAAACCATCAATATAAGAACAATGACCGGAACATTCAGACACTTTTCACAGATCTTTTCTCATTGCCGTCTGGATTTGAGGAACGTATTTAGACTGTGTTCATTATCAATAAGAACGGAAAACAAGAGTGCATCCGATACTGATAGAATACTAAGAAGTATAGTTATCATACATGTTTTTGACCTGGCTAATGTCATTAGTCATTGGAAACGAGAAAAATAGTTCTTAAATGTTATGTAGAGCCAGTCTTAACATATGGATGCGAGTCATGGACAATAGAACAACAGACAAGAAAATCACTGAGTCTGTAGAGATGTGGTTTTACAGAAGAATGTTGAGAGTACCATGGATGGCTAAGAAGAGTAATGAAAATGTTCTGAGAGAGGTCAAAGCAAAAAGAGAGATAATTTCCAATATTAGGAAGAGACAATCATCATTTTTTGACCATGTAATGAGAATAGAACAACTGGAATATATTGTGACAATTGGAAAAATTGAGGGACGAAGAGATAGAGGGAAGCAAAGAGAAAAAATAACAAACAGCTTAAGAGAATGGCTTGGCAGAGGGTCAACAACAGAAATGATAAATAGATGCCGAGATCGAAAATTGTGGAGAGACATGATCACCTACGCCACTAGGCACGGTACTTGATGATGATGATGAATGTCATTAGTAGACATATCGATTTTAAAGTTAGAGAATTGAGCAGCCAGATTGTTGGGAAGTCAGAGACGTCGAGTCTGTGTGGACCGAGGCAACAAAATCGCAGAACTTAGTCAAGAATTAACTTCACGGAGACATAGAAGAACAATGCTTCAAGATTATCTAGTTACACCGGTGTCAGCCTTAAAGGTAGTAACTGAAATTATACATTTCCCAGAACATAAGAGCTTTGATGATAGAAGAGGCCAGAGAACATTCTTTATCTTTAGGAATTATCGCATCGCTTAGAAGTCGTAGCAACAATTATGGTCGTGCTAGAATTGTGACCTTTTACATGTGATAACCAATGGATCGGGTGGACTTCATCAATGCCCTTCGAGATATGGGAAGAGCACAGGACTTCGACAAACACAGATCCACGTCACTTCTTCGAATGATTGAAATGGGAGTTAAGATGGGCACAGCCAGAAAAGAGAAACTTAGTGGCCGTGTAAGAAGACTTATCAACCAACATAGAACTGGAGTCGTCAGTCGCTGGACCCTGAGGGAATTGCTGAGGAGGAAATCTGAGCACCTATGGACGTGTTCGGAGTGCAATGATGATGACCCGCAAATAACTCAATAACTCAATAACATGTGATAACATATAATTTGATACTAGTCTACAACTTTAATACACGATATATAAATAAAAATCTGGACATTTCGATGATTTATGGGAGCACAAATTCTCTAAAGTTCTCTTTTTTTCACCCAAACCAGTTACTGCCCAGTGTAGTATCGCTACATGGTCCAACTATAACAAGTAAGCACATTTCGAGTGTCAGATATTTGACTTGTTCGCATCAAGGGAGGATTTCCTATACTTTTTCGGTTGTCTGGTTATGAAAGCTAGTTGTGGGATGTTGTTTGCTGTTAATCATATTACATATTCATTTAATTATGAATGAAAATAAATATTTCCGTATATTGTCTTAGCACTGCTGTTACTCCAACCATTTTCCCAATTTCTTCATTTCTATTTGTAGCTTTTATTGTCGTGTGAAGAGCTTTTGGGAGTCACCTAATTTCAGTAGCTGCTATCTTTTCAGTTAAAGTCAATGTTTTTTGGCAAACATCAAATCAATGAAGCACATTTACACCAAAGAACATTGGAGAAAGAAAGAAAAAAGGGGGATAGCTGGAATCTAAACCTGCCCGAATGTCCAACCAATAATTAGTCTATCTATCTATCTATCTATTGACCTTTCGAGCCGTAACCGACCCATAGGGCGTAGACCAAGATACACCTTCTCCTATATGAATTTTTGTTCTAGCAGTTTTCTTTTAAAGATATTTTATCAAATCTCGCCATCTGTCTCTGTTCTGTGCAAGCAGTTCTATCTCATTGAGGGAGCCGATTCCTGCTGCTCTTGCCTCTCTCATCAATGTTCTTCTCAGTGTCTCCCTGGGTCTTCCTCTTTTTCTTTTACCTGTTGTTTCCCATATGAGGGCTTGCTTTGCTATTCGATTATTATCTCTTCTCATCACATGTCCAACGTATGACCATCGTCTTTTCTTTATTACTGAAGATATTAGTGGTTGATTGGCGATTTCTCTAATTTCCTCGTTTGTTTTGAATTCGTTCCATTCTATACCAAGTATTTTCCTTAGACATTTATTTTCGAATGCGTTCAACTTTGTTTCTATATCTCTTGTTGTTTTCCAGCTTTCACACGCATACGTAAGGGTTGATAGTACATTTGATTTGAATAGCCTAAGTTTTGTGTTTGTGCTAATGAGTTTTGATTTCCACAACTTTTCAAGGCTTCTGAAAGACATTGCTGCTTTAGCCAGTCTGATTCTAATTTCTTTGCTCGTATCCCCTTCTCGATCAATGTGACTTCCAAGATAGATAAAGTGATCGATCTCTTCTACTGGTTTGTTTTCCATGTATATTTTGTCACTTGTTGGAATTAAACTTTTCATGACTTTAGTCTTTTCATGATTGACCTCAAGCCCAATTTTGCTGGCTATTGATGATAGTTCATTTGTGTTTTCCTGCATCGTTTTTATCTGACTGCTGATGAGAACTATGTCATCAGCAAAGTCGAGGTCCTCCAAATGGTCTCCTTATAATTAGTCCTAACCTTCTATTAAAACTTAAGTTTTTCTGGCTTGTATTTTTCCCATAGCAACATATGACTGTTCACAGATCTGCTGTAAAGTGTATCCATGTTTTGTGAGAGTGAGTGCTGTAGAAGAATACTCAGAATGCAAAAAAAGGAAAAAATGAACAAACATCTCAATTTTGAAACAAGGGTAAAATTCCAGTAGACTGGTTGATAAAGAACAAAAACAAGGAAATTAAATGTTTTGTTCATTAAAAGAAACATAATGTGCTAGGGAATAGTAGACCCTAGTTCCAGTAAACTAGAGATAGAGAGAGAGAGAGAGAGAGAGAGAGAGAGAGGCGAGCTGGGATTCACTGCTATAGACTGAGCTTCTCGTGTAGGACAGAGAAGGTTAGTTGTCATTGGAGTTGTTCCAAATGAGCAAAACTACATGATGATGATGATGATGAACTTTCTCTTGCGGATCCATGCTGTTCTTACTAGCATATCTAGCTTAAACCTTTCACTGATGATTTAGCAATCAATGTTCTCTTTTCTATCTATTATTACCTTCTACTACACTCCAACTAAAGTCAGACAGCTTATTCAGCAAGTCCAACAATGATAACATAACAGGAGACAGATGAAGCAAAACTGGCTACGTGCTAAACGAGATACGGAAATCATGCAAAAGACATGGATAGATTAGATCGAAGATAATGTAGCTGATAATAATGGAAGCAGAGATCCACAGTGTGGGTATTACATACACACACCCACCATGTTGTAGATAAAAGTGGAGGAAGAAATCCACAATGTGGGTTATACTTTGGCACCCATCAAGTGAAGGAGAAAAGTGGAGGCAGCGGTATATAATGTGAGCTATACTTTGGCACCCATCAATTGAAGGAGAAAAGTGGAGGCAGCGATATATAATGTGAGCTATACTTTGACACCCATCAGGTGAAGGAGAAAAGTGGAGGCAGCGATATATAATGTGAGCTATACTTTAGCACCCATCAGGTGAAAGAGAAAAGTGGAGGCAGCGATATATAATGTGAGCTATACTTTGGCACCCATCAGGTGAAGGAGAAAAGTGGAGGCAGCGATATATAATGTGAGCTATACTTTGACCAAATGTAGCGACAGCTGCCAAATGTGCAAGGTGGAAAGATATTGTTTTTCTCCTAACATAATAAAAGGTGCTGACAGCTTTGACGATTTGTGACCATAAACAATAGGAACACTATCACACCGTAGATTATCAATGACACCCTATTATACAGTCAGTTGTGTGAATAATCTGCTATATCTCTAACACAGCCATTCTTTATTTAGCTTCTCTCTTACACTAACCCTCCATTGTTCTGCTTTCTTCTCTAGTATGTTATGTAGTCAGGTAATTTTGCTGCACGATATCAAACTTCTCTTTTCCACATCTACAACATAACATTATTTAACTTATTTTTGCCACTACTATCACAGATTAGCTATTATTTAGTTACTCACTCCATTGATATGAACATCACATATTCATTTATCAAATGACTGACATGGTTCTCTCATTTATCTCTACTCTCCAACACCGTAAATGCGTTCTTATATGTCACTGATTCGCATCTATTTTGGGTTGTATTTCATTATCAGGGGGATTCTGGCAGTCCATTGATGTGCATCAAGAGCACACAGTCATCGGTAGCTTGGTTCGTTGTCGGGATAGTCTCCAACGGCAACAAGTGTGCTCTCCCAGGAGACCCAGGAATCTACGTTAATCTACAGCATTACCTCGATTGGCTCAACACAACGATACAGACGGTGTCCTAAGTTCCATAAAACTCTCTGTAATTCTATGATTTTGTCATAATTCTCATCGCTGTGTGAAATTGCATAAAAATAAGAATGGCATTAAAAAGAGTGATTTATACACAAATAAATATATTTATTGCTTTATAAATCACCTCTTTTGAGCCAAACTTTACAAATTTAACTGTTTCAATTCAAATCAAAATTCGAACGTATTTACATGAAGGAAACCTGAAAAATAAGGATAACTTTGACTGACTATATTTTTCAAAGTTAAATTTGCAATTTATAAAGTGTTCCTTGTTGCAGTTTCCTCATATTCCAAGTCCGACTTGTTGCAGGAGCTACTGAGTTAAGTGCTCTGTGCACACCGTGAGCTGTGTGTTTCATCCGTTTTGATCATGTTCCGATATTCCAATTGTTTACGATGAATGCTGATATCGTATGACAGGGAACAGTTGGCCGTGTTCACTTTCTGTGCGGTTTCGCCTTATGTCTTTTGGCATGTGCTGAGACTGCTATGATGGGGACTACAGCTACCTTTCTTTGTTTGGGAGATGAGTTAGTAATTCGATGATTCCACTGGCACGGGCGTTTGAGCAATTATGGATTTTAATTCGTTTGCAGTGATACCGGGGCCTTCCATAACTAAATAAGGCGTAGCCGCACCGAAAGTGAACGCAACAGAACTGTCCTTCGTCATACGATATCATCATTCATCGTAAGCAATCGGAATATCGAAACATGGTCTAGATGAAAAAACAAAACTTACAGTGTACACAGAGAACTAAACTCAGTAGTTCATGCAGCAAGCCGACTTGGAATATGAGGAATCTGCGAACAAGGAACACTTTTCAGACAGAACCTTTACGGTTCCTGCCGCCTATCCGTCATATTGACCTAAAGTCTCCTCAGCTAATAATAAACATAGAAGCAGGACATTGTGTACACTATAGATATGACATATGTCGGGTGTGTGCACCAAATTGCATTGCAATCGGCCAAATAATACGACTGCACCAAATCGTTGAAATCACTGTAAAGTTGTTAATATTTCATAACATAATTTTAATCACTGTAAAGTTGTTGATATGTAATAACTATATTTCTAATCACTGTAAAGTTGCAACTGTTAAATAACAACTTTTCTGCACTGTCAGTTAAGGCCAGAAACGTTTAACAACTACATTTTTGACCAATTATTTAAAGGTTTAAAAAAGTTTAGTAACTGCATTAGTGTCAAATCTAATCAGTTAAAGGTTAAATAAGTTCTGTAACTACAATTTTGTCCAATTAGTTTAAGGGTCAGAAATGTTTAATAACTATTTTTTCATTTGTCTAATTATTAGTTAAGGGTCAGAAACGTTTAATAACTATTTTTTGGTCTAATTAATTAAAAGGCAGAAGTATATAGTTTCTATTTTTGTTGTTCAATCTCTTATAAGTCAAGGCTACTTACGTTACAAATCTTGTTTACTCAATTACGCACCTTTGAGAACTATTTAATAAAACCTCTTTAAGAGCCAAACATGCTTAAAATAACCTTGCCACCTTTGTTTAGAGGCTTGGAAACTAAAATTAATAAACAGTTTATGATCACAAATTGGTCAGAGAAAATTAGTAAACGATTTTTGGTCCAATGACTCACAGGTCAAACTATTTTTAAAATAATTTTATTTTGGTCTCACTCCTCTAAGCAGGATCAGCATATTTCAGTAACTGATATGCAAACTGGCAAGAATATCATTTTCGAACATCCAAATGGCTGCTCTCAGCCTGTTTCAGTGCAATGAGTCCTGAAGGCCACTTCATGAGCAAGGAAAAGGCGTAGACTTTGCTGGTGGAGCCGCCAAATCTCACTAGTCAGCTGTTTGGTACATGGACAACACATGCTCCAGCCCTTCCTGTACAGAATGGGGCCACTTTGCTCCATTCGTTGTGATTAGAAATATAGTTGTGAAATATTAACAACTTTACAGTGATTAGAAATATAGTTATGAAATATTAGTAACTTTACAGTGATTAGAAATAATGTTATGAAATATTAACAGCTGCTCAGTGATTGAACCACCAATTCTTATAAAATTAAAATTGTACAACCATATTTATTTGTGCAGTTGTAGTAATAATAATGTTGAACGACATACATATTTTAACTCATTCTTTATCAAGGGGTTTAACACATCACGATGTAACCATTTTTTGCAATTAAAAAAAAAAAAAAAAAAAAAAAAAAAAGGAAATAACTGCAAGAAAATAAATGAAAATTGATCTAAAACACAGTTTGTTGGGACAATTTGATCAAGAGGTCATAAAGAGGGTAAATAAGAGAGTGACATGGTTTTAGTGGAAGTTATTGTGAAAACATCATAAAATAAAAGCCACAAAACCCAGTTCCTGGGTTTCTCACATCAGTAACTAGGTGTAGTTACGAAACTAGTTGCAGTTTCCTCATATTCCAAGTCCGGCTTGTTGCAGGAGCTAGTGAGTTAAGTGCTCTGTGCACACCGTGAGCTGTGTGTCTCATCCGTTTTGATCATGTTTCGATATTCCAATTGTTTACTATGAATGATGATTTCGTATGACAGGGAACAGTTTGCTGTGTTCACTTTCTGTGCGGTTTCGCCTTATGTCTTTTGGCGTGTGCTGAGACTGCTATGATGGGGGCTACAGCTACCTTTCTTTGTTCGGGTGATGAGATCGTAATTCGGATGATTCCACTGGCACGGGCGGTTGAGCAATTATGGATTTTAATTCATTTGCAGTGATACCGGGCCTTCCATAACCAAAGAACCAAAGAAATCGTTGAAATGGAGCATGTTAGAAAGTTGCGTTATAAAGCAGCTAATTGTGATAGAATTTCTCGTGTTAAAGAAGGAAAATAAAAGCTGAAATATTTTAAAATAAATGGTTCTAAAGAATCACAGACATAAAGTACAGAGAATACTTACTGATAAGAAACGAAACTAAGCAAGAATACGTATCGACGTATATAAGAATAGGACGTTGGAAATACATCGGTCATGTGCTCAGCATGAAGAAGAAAGACTTCCCCATCAGGCAATTCATGTGGAAACCATCTGGTAAAAGTAAAAAGAAGTGACAGAGAATCGTTACGTAGAACAATCTTTATAGCTAGTTTCAAAACTCGTGCCCCTTTTCAAAATGCTATAACTTAATTTGCAAAAAAAAAAAAAAAAAGACAATAATTGAAACTAAACGGTTATTAAGTTATCATCATGTGCCATACCAGTTGGCGTAGGTGATCATGTCCCTCCACAATCTTCTATCTACAGTGCATCGTATTAGTTCTGTTGTTCACTGTTTTCCATGCCATGACACCAAGCTATCCAGTATTTTCTCTCTTTGTCGTCAGCGATCTCTCTTTCCTTTTTTTTTGCCAGTTGTAACCAAGTATTCAAAATTTCCTCTTCTCATGATGTGCCCGAAAAATGTTGATTGCTTCTTTCTGATGTATTTTAAGAGCTCCCTTTTTGTGTTGGCCTCTTTGAGAACTTCCTCGTTGGTCTTTTTAGCTGTCCAGGGAACTTTCAACATTCTTCTGAGAAATCCCATCTCTGTGGCCTCTAATCGTCTTTTCATTTGTTTGTCTACTGTCCATGATTCGCTTCCATAGGTCAGAATTGGTTCTATATAGCACCGATGAACTCTCTTTCTCATTTCTATTGACATAGATTTGTTGCATAAGATATTTTTCATTTTCTGAAATGCTATTTTGGCCTGAGCTATTCTGCTTTTTATTTCTGTGGTGCATCTCCCATCTGATGTTATTATTGTGCCCAAGTATTTGAAACGTTGCACTTGTTTTAGATTTGTCTCGTTTATTTTTATGCTGCATGATGGTGATGATTGTTGCTTCGATATAACCATTACTTCTGTTTTCTTACTATACAGACTGAGACCTTTCTTGTTGCTTTCTTCTACTATTATGTCTATCATTTCTTGTAGTTCGTTCTCTGTCTCTGCTATTAAGACTGTGTCATCCGCATATCGTAAATTATTTATGTTGTGACCGTTGACTTCAATTCCTTTTTTGTCTACTATTGATCTCATAATATATTCGCTGTAAAGAGAAAACAAATCCGGTGACAGAACACAGCCTTGTCTGACTCTTTGTTTTATATATTGGAATTGTCTTGTTTGGTTGTTAATTCGTATAGCTGCTGTTTGTTGCCAGTACGTGTTTTTTATGATTAACAGATCCTTGCCATCAATGTTTAATTTCTCCAGCATATTGATTATTTCCACATGCTTTACTTTGTCAAATGCCTTTGTGTAGTCTATACAGCACATATATAGATCTTTCTTTACCTCTATGGATCTTTCTATCAATGTTCTTAAGATGCATATTGCATTATTGGTGTCCTTTCCTTCCACAAATCCACATTGTTCCTCACTTATTTCTGGTTTTATTTTGTTCCTTGCACGTCTCATGATTATTCTTAGTAATATTTTAGTCATATGGCTCATGAGACTAATAGTGCGATGGTCTTCACAATCAGTGGCTCCTGACTTCTTCAGTATGGCTACAAAGATAGATTTTAGTAGATCTTCGGGTATGTGTCCAGTGTTGTATTTGTCATTGAGTAATTTTGTTATGACTTGTACTCCCAGCTCTCCTAATGCATTTATCTCTTCGATTGTTATATTGTCAGGACCTGGAGCTTTGCCTCTTTTCATGTGTTGAACTGCGTCATCCACTTCACTCTGCATTATTGGTGGTCATGTGTCTTCATTTGAATTGTTTAATTCTGGTCTTTCATCATCATAGAGTTGACTGAAATATTTTGTCCATCTTTCCAATGTCTTCTCCTGTCCCATTATTATATTTCCTTCCTTTGATATTAAGTTGTATCATTTAGAAAAGGGGCACTAGCCTTGAAGCTAACCATGGCAATGGTTCTACGATTCTTTCTTACTTCGGTGTACTTCTTATTATTTATTGTCATGACGTAGCGCGGCATTACGACGATAGACGATACAACGCGGCATTACGACGATAGACGATACAACGCGGCATTACGACGATAGACGATACAACGCGGCATTACGACGATAGACGATACAACGCAGCATTACGACGATAGACGATACAACGCGGCATTACGACGATAGACGATACAACGCGGCATTACGTAGACGATACACTATACAACGCTAGCATTAAGACAACGACGTACAACGCACGCATTACGACGATAGACGATACAACGCGGCATTACAAACAAACAGATGGTTTTTCTTTTCTTTATTTGCGGTATATATAAACCGACACACATCATTACTTACTAGTATTTTTAAAATAATAGGATGCTTACAGCTTCAATTCGTCAATATTACTGGCGCATTTATACAAGATTTTACCCGTCCCGACAAACAACAATCCACTTAGCAATTGTTTAGGTGTCCTAGAGAAAATGCTTAGCACTGGGGTTCACGATTTTCACGGACGTCATAGCAGCGAAAGAGTTAATAATACATAAGTTATCCGAAGAGAACTGTGTCAAGTGTTGGCTTTCAACGGAGCAGTTTATTTTTTTTTTCCTTCGCCTGCTTTTACCTCTGACGAAGTCTCTAGAGACTAGGAACTGAATATTGCATGTTAATCCGTTTTTCCCTGGTAGCTGTGTGCACAGGGGTCCCTCACCGCACAGGCAGACAACTCCGTCTTCGGAGGCACTCATATTTTTTCCGTCGATGAGTAATTGACGTTTCAAGCCGAGCCTCGCTGCTGAGACCAGGGGTTGTTGCCGCAGAGGGAGATCATACATAAAAATCCAAACTGGTGCAGCCGGAATTTGAACCCGCAACTTCTCTGTCTCAAGACCGGCGTCTTGCCTCGAGACCAGCCAGTCCCCGAGCGGAGGAGTGACACTAAGGAAATTGAAATTTTGGTTGAGAAATGAACAACGGCATTGAAGTTTCAAAATCTACATTTTGGTGAACTGTGATGAGTGCCGGCCTCACGTTTAGAATGTTTGTTGGTGAAGAAACATAATTTGTGAGAAGCCACATCTAGCATCCATGGGAAGAAAGTATTTACGTGAAGTCAAGGAAATGCGTAAAGAAAGATATGATTTTGTGTATTTGGGTGAAACATGACCATTGCTCACCACACAAGTGGAAAAGGAATAGCAGTTAGGAATTGGAGATATTAAACGATTCGTACATTTCAGCAAAGGGCAGCGCTTGATAATTGTTCATACAGGTAGCAGACATAATAGGCTGTTGCAGAATGTTGAACTAGTTTTCTATTTAAAGTCGACAACAGACAATCGGGACTATCATTCCGAGACAAACTGTCACATATTTAGAGAGAGAGGACTGAGAAAACTGTCCTTTCATCATTGCATCGACCCTCTTGTCTGGTAATGAACAATGCATCTCGCCACAACCTATTGGCAAATGAGGATAATGTCCTGACATCATCGAGTACAAATGTTGCAATAAAGATGTCGCTCACACAGGAATACATATAATGTAACGACATGTACTTAAACCCTGAATTGCTATCACTTGTAAAGCAGACACAGCGGATAAAGATAAGTCGTACAGACCAGCTAATCGAAAGGTATGGTCATAGATGTAGAAGTAGCAGCTGAGAATAAAATCTTCAAATTATGCGATGTAATACATTTACAAATCATACCTCCTCAAAGATTCACAAAGATTACTGGGCAGAATGTGAGGACCATGTCTTACGCGAGGAAGAGGAAACTTGGAAAAGGAATGGTTTATGGTTTGTTCAGCCGAAAGCAGTAAGTAATCAATCTGTTAGACTCTTTTGATTCTTAATAAAAATCATTATTCTGAAAACGTTTGTCGCTAAATAAAATTGTTTGCCATTATGTTGACATCGAATTATAAAGCAGGTCCTTTCCAGGACTTCCCCAATCATCCAGATGTTTTGAGTTCAAAAGTAAATGTTAACCAATTATAATTTGCTAAAAAAAAAAATAATAAACTGCTATTCAATTGTTAAAAATAAATCAATTTGCTACAAAAGAAACTATCACTATCCTTTCTACTTGTAGTATTTATTCATTTATTCGGCTCCTTTTAAACTTTGCTAATTATTTCAGACAAACATGTACAAGACTAAAAGATTATTATTTAGCGTTATTTGTAGAAGTTTCCACAAACACAATGTTGATCATACTCCTATGGTTTCTCAAAATGTCTACAAATTGTTCAATTTCTGTAAAAATCTATTCTAGGGACACAATACTTATTACGCCGACAAAGATCAAAGAAAGTTGCTGCTTTAAAGAAACCGTTTTTTAAATGATAAAATAAACTATATGGGGCAATCGAATCGCTTAAACAGACAGCTGACTTCATAAGAGAGTCCGGAATCCTACTCTGATTGAGTCTTGATCGCAGAGAGAGAGAGAGAGAGAGAGAGAGAGAGAGAAATGATAAAATAAACTATATGGGGCAATCGAATCTCTTAAACAGACAGCTGACTTCATAAGAGAGTCCGGAATCCTACTCTGATTGAGTCTTGATCGCAGAGAGAGAGAGAGAGAGAGAGAGAGAGAGAGAGAGAGAGAGAGAGAAATGATAAAATAAACTATATGGGGCAATCGAATCGCTTAAACAGACAGCTGACTTCATAAGAGAGTCCGGAATCCTACTCTGATTGAGTCTTGATCGCAGAGAGAGAGAGAGAGAGAGAGAGAGAGAGAGAGAGAGAGAGAAATGATAAAATAAACTATATGGGGCAATCGAATCGCTTAATCAGACAGCTGACTTCATAAGAGAGTCCGGAATCCTACTCTGATTGAGTCTTGATCGCAGAGAGAGAGAGAGAGAGAGAGAGAGAGAGATGAGATCGAGAGAGAGAGAGAAGAGAGAGAGAGAGAGAGAGAGAGAGAGAGAGAGAGAGAGAGAGAGAGAGAAATGATAAAATAAACTATATGGGGCAATCGAATCGCTTAAACAGACAGCTGACTTCATAAGAGAGTCCGGAATCCTACTCTGATTGAGTCTTGATCGCAGAGAGAGAGAGAGAGAGAGAGAGAGAGAGAGAGAGAGAGAGAAATGATAAAATACGTAACGTCAACGTAAATCTCAGACCGGATGCACAATTCCAATCCAATCGTGAAGGGTTTTCGAGATCTCAGATACAGTTTGAGGACACGACTTTGGAAACGAACTACAGGAAATGCTCAACCTTGGGACAAGAAACAAACAAGACCTACAAGAACAATCAGCAAATCGTCAATTGTAAAGAGCTATGATCTCCGTCTTCAACTAGAGGGAAATGAGTGAAATATGTTTGTTAGAGAAGTATTAAGATTTCACCTTTGTTCGTACTCTTAATTGTATCCACTAATGCATGTAGGCTGTGTGATATATTCTATAAACAGCAGTTTGTTACTAGCAAGTATTAATGTCTGAGAGTATTTCAGCTGTAAAATTGACAGCTGTCAAGTATGATATTTAATCGGTGTCATTTATTCTGAAGTACATGGATAGTTATTTTGAACGTGTCAAGTTTTAAACTTCTCGCATCTATAAACCTGACACATTTCGCGATTATCAATGTTGTTTTTTCAAGTACATATCTGCACTGTTCGCCGTGTGTTAAGTGCACCCACCTTTCCTTTCCGACTGTCTTTCAATTTAAAGTGAGGAACCGACGTGTACTTATTAAGGTTATACATCTGTCAACTGTGACGTCATGCGACGAGTGTGATCACTGAAGTATATCTATCTCTATCTATTGACCTTTCGAGCCGTAACCGGCCCATAGGGCGTAGACCAAGATACACCTTCTCCTATATGAATTTTTTGTTCTAGCAGTTTTCTTTTAAAAGATATTTTATCAAATCTCGCCATCTGTCTCTGTTCTGTGCAAGCAACTCTATCTCATTGAGGGAGCCGATTCCTGCTGCTCTTGCCTCTCTCATCAATGTTCTTCTTAGTGTCTCCCTGGGTCTTCCTCTTTTTCTTTTACCTGTTGTTTCCCATATGAGGGCTTGCTTTGCTATTCGGTTATTATCTCTTCTCATCACATGTCCAACATATGACCATCGTCTTTTCTTTACTGAAGTATAAGGCCAGCGATATTATGTGAACTGTTGACACAAAAAATGATGTCTTTAAAATCTGTTGACAACAAAAATGATGTCTTTAAAATCTGTTGACAACAAAAATGATGTCTTTAAAATCTGTTGACAACAAAAATGATGTCTTTAAAATCTGTTGACACCAAAAATAATGTCTTTAAAATCTGTTGACACCAAACATGATGTCTTTAAAATTTGTTGACAACAAAAATGATGTCTTTAAAATCTGTTGACAACAAAAATGATGTCTTTAAAATCTGTTGACACCAAACATGAGGTCTTTAAAATCTGTTGACAACAAACATGATGTCTTTAAAATCTGTTGACACCAAAAATGATGTCTTTAAAATCTGTTGAGACCAAAAATGATGTCTTTAAAATCTGTTGACAACAAACATGATGTCTTTAAAATCTGTTGACACCAAAAATGATGTCTTTAAAATCTGTTGACAACAAAAATGATGTCTTTAAAATCTGTTGACAACAAAAATGATGTCTTTAAAATCTGTTGAGACCAAAAATTATGTCTTTAAAATCTGTTGAGAACAAAAATGATGTCTTTAAAATCTGTTGACAACGAAAATGATGTTATTAAAAATCTGTTGACACCAAAAATGATGCCTTTAAAATTTGTTCGCTATGTTTCATCCCAAATTTATTGTTATTTTGATTATTATTACATTAAAATATTTCAGAGTAGTTAGCTGTGACAACACACATTTCTTTTTACATCAATCGACACATACAATAATATATCTACAATTTTTAAGTAAAAAGCATATGTTAATTAATTATTTAATTATTTAATTTTTATGTGACACTTAAATCAATCATGTTCTTTGTATGATCACATTTTATATAAAGAAAAGCAAATATAATTATAAAGAAAATATACATAAACAATGTTATAACTGATTGTACGAGTGGAAGTTTCAAATGTCTCGTGAGTGGTAGCTTTGTCGTTTCTATGAATAGAGGCGTAAAGCCTTGCGACGTTTGATGTCACGCATAGGAACCAACAAATAAATCGACGCTTATAACAGCAGACGAATATGAAACTGTAGCAGACAATGAAGACAAGGAGAAGGTAATAGAGGGCAGGTTGACGACTCGCTCTACAAGATAAATATAGGTATAGCTGGGTGATGCTTGAGTGCATTGGTCGCTTGAAATAAGCAGATTAGATCACATTTAAGAAAGATCAATACATGTGAGATGCGATGTTTGAGAAAAGTAACAAACAACACAAGAAGAGATAGAATACCAAATGAAACCATAAGAAAAATGGTAGGAACAAAACCCTGCCAAGAATAGATAGAACAACAACAACTTAAATGGTTGGACCACCTGGTCAGAATGAACCCTTACCAATCACCATCAAAGGCGTTCTTCTCGAGAATGCATGGAAAAAGACCAAGAGGAAGACCCAGAAGAAGATGGATAGATGCAGTGACAGAGACATGTGACAAAAAAGGAAAATCACTAATTCAGACAGTTCGAGCAGCTCAATAACAACAAATGATATAACCTCGACACCTTTTCGGTACCAGTGAGAAAGAGAAAAGAAGAAGAGGATGAAGAAGAATAAGCAGATTGCCATAGAAAACAAGCTAAATAAAATGTCAAAAATAAATGTTTTGGTGTTAGATTTTCAATAAACGTTGGAAGACACTATATCAACAGTTCTATTTTGTATACGAGTAGACATTATGTGTTGAACCTTTTGAGGTAACCTTTCAAAACTCCCATTACAGTGGCATTATATTTTACTATCTGTTTTCCTAATGTTTCATGTGAACTCAAAATTATGTCTGACCATCTGTTTTTGTAATGTTTCATCTGAACTCAAAATTATGTCTCACCATCTGTCTTTGTAATGTTTCATGTGAACTCTAAATTATATCTGACCATCTGTCTTCCTAATGTTTCACGTGAACTCAAAATTATGTCTGACCATCTGTCAGATTCTCCTAATGTTTCACGTGAACTCAAAATTATGTCTGACCATCTGCCTTTGTAATATTTTATTTGAACTCAAAATTATGTCTGACCATCTGTCTTTGTAATGATTTATGTGAACTCAAAATTATGTCTGACCATCTATCCTCCTAATGTTTCATGTGAACTCAAAATTATGTCTGACCATGTGTCTTTGTGGGAGCCGCGATAGCTCAGTGGTTAGTGATCTGGACTACAAAGGACAAGAGGTAGGGTTCGATCCCAACCGACGGCTTTCGGGTTCACCCAGCCTTAAATGGGTACCGGATTTTTTCTGGGAAAGTAAAGCGACACGGGCGTAATATCGACCACATTACCCCAAAATTCATGTGCCGAAGGTCTGTAAAATGTATTGGTTATTATTGGTTATTGGTTATGGAAGGCCTCGGTATCACAGCAAACGAATTAAAATCCATAATTGCTCAACCGCCCGTGCCAGTGGAATCATCCGAATTACTAACTCATCTCCCAAACAAAGAAAGGTAACTGTAATCCCCATCGTAGCAGTCTCAGCACACGCCAAAAGACATAAGGCGAAACCGCGCAGAAAGTGAACACAGCCAACTGTTCCCTGTCATACGATATCATCATTCATCGTAAACAAGCGGGATATCGAAGCAGGATCAAAACGGATGAGACACACAGCTCACGGTGTGCACAGAGCACTTAACTCAGTAGCTCCTGCAACAAGCCCGACTTGGAATATGAGGAAACTGCAAGAAGGAACACTTTTCAGACATAGCCTTCAATGGTTCCTGCCGCCTATCCACCATATACCATGGGAGTTCACGCCCTCCTGAAAATGATGATCGTCATAGCACTTGTAAAATTGATGGTCACTAACACCATATTCCCTTTACGCCATTTGGCGTGACGGGGGCTCTTTACTTTTTTTTTTTTATCTGTCTTTGTAATGTTTCATGTGAACTCAAAATTATGTCTGACCATCTGTCTTTGTAATGTTTCATGTGAACTCAAAATTATGCCTAACCATCTGTCTTCCTAATGTTTCATGTGAACTCAAAATTATGTCTGACCATCTGTCAGATTCTCCTGTTTCATGTGAACTCAAAAACTATGTCTCACAATCTGTTTTTCTAATGGTTCAAGTAAGTAGTGTGTTATGGGCTAATCATGAACAGAAATCTAGTTTTTGTGACGGCTTACCGTTAGGAGAGGATTGTAAGGGGTGGTGGAGATGGCCAAGGTAGCCACACACACACACGCGCGCGCACGCACGCACGCACGCACACACACACACACACATACACATATATATATATATGCACACACACATACATAAGAAAGAGTCGTGGAAATTAATAAGTGCGAGGTTAATTTTTTTTTTTGCATCAAGAAAACAATTTATATTATTAAAAATAAAGTCAGTTTAAAAAAAAACAATTCAGATGTCGTTAATATAATATTATATATTCCAAAGGCAATATATAATATTTATTAATATAGTAAAAAAAAAAAAAAAGTAAAGTACCCCCGTCACGCCAAATGGCGTATAGGGAATATGGTGTTCTATCTATCTATTGACCTTTCGAGCCGTAACCGGCCCATAGGGCGTAGACCAAGATACCCCTTCTCCTATATGAATTTTTGTTCTAGCAGTTTTCTTTTAAAGATATTTTATCAAATCTCGCCATCTGTCTCTGTTCTGTGCAAGCAGTTCTATCTCATTGAGGGAGCCGATTCCTGCTGCTCTTGCCTCTCTCATCAATGTTCTTCTCAGTGTCTCCCTGGGTCTTCCTCTTTTTCTTTTACCTGTTGTTTCCCATATGAGGGCTTGCTTTGCTATTCGATTATTATCTCTTCTCATCACATGTCCAACGTATGACCATCGTCTTTTCTTTATTACTGAAGATATTAGTGGTTGAATATGGTGTTAGTGACCATAAATTTTACAGACCCTCGGCGCATGATTTTTGGGGTAATGTGGTCGGTAATACGCCCGTGCCGCTTTACTTTCCCAGAAAAAAATCCGGTACTCATTAAAGGCTGGGTGAACCGGAAGCCGTCGGTTGGGATCGACCCTACCTCTTGTCCTTTGCAGTTCAGTTCACTAACCACTGAGCTATCGCGGCACCCTATTTATTAATATAGTTATGAATAAAAAGGTACCACCTTAATCTGAAAAAAAAACACTTATAATATATGTTGTTAGATATAATATTAGATATACAAAAAGAGAACGTATAGATTTAATTATATATATATATATATATATATATATATACATATATATATATATATATATAAGGAAATTATAACAAAATGCAATGAATCAAAAGAAGCAAAGTGATTAACATCAAATAGAAAGCGCGCACACTCACATGAACCCTAAAACAATAAATAAAAACAAACAAATAAACAGGAAATTTCACTGGAAAACAGCACTTATCTGTTACACAGAGAAAGGCACCAGGCTAAAAAGAGGCAAATCATGGGTGGGCCGAGCAGAAGATGTCATCAAACAGGTCTGTGGGCTTACCAATCTCAGCGTTGGTGAGGAGTGGATACCGGTGCCTACGACATTCAAGGGACTTTCTCATGTATTGTCACACTCGACAGGAAAGTAGGGAACATAACCCGGTCGTGGTTAATGCTGAGGTCAACGGTCTCATCTGCGATAACACCGATGAGAAAGATGCAGTCATCTATACAGACGGATCTGTAAGACGACACGAAAGAAGTGCATGGGCATTTACAGCACGTTCGGCAGGCAGAATGGCCAAGGAAGACAGTGGTGCATACGCCATGACCACGAGTAGCATGACAATGGAGGTGATGGCAGTGACCAAGGCATTCAAATGGTTAGAGTCACAAGACTACATCCACGCATGTATACTGAGTGATTCGATGAGCATGATAAAAAAAGTGGAGGCGGGCTTTGTACGCATGCAATGGGTAGAGTCGTTGCAGAAATCCAAAATACGTAAGGTCACCTTTGTCTATGTCCTGGACATGCGGGAGTGCGGGGAAATGAGAGAGCGGACAGTTGGCTAGCTGCGCTGTCGTTGAGGACGGGCAACCGATGGATCGGGCGGACATCATCAATGCACTCCGAGATGTGGGAAGAGCACGGGACTTCGACAAACACAGATCAACGTCGCTTCTTCGGATGATGGAAATGGGAGTTAAGATGGGCACAGCCAGAAATGAGAAACTTGGTGGCCGTGTAAGAAGACTTATCAACCAACATAGAACTGGAGTCGTCAGTCGCTGGACACTGAGGGAATTGCTGAGGAGGGGATCTGAGCACCTATGGACATGTTCGGAGTGCAATGATGATGACCCGCATATAACTCAATAACTATATATATATATATATATATATATATATATATTTGAGTAAAAAGGTACGAATATCTAAATCCAGTGGAAAAAACGGGGGGGGGGGGGGGAGGTTAATAGATAAAGGGGAGGTTGTTATCGTCTTGCCATCTCCACCTTGAACAGGTCGTCGCCTACCTGTGTCAGTTTTTTCTTAAAAACTTAAGTTTTTTCACTTAAGTTTTTTCTTGGTCTTCCTCTTTGTTTTTTCACTTAAGTTTTTTCTTGGTCTTCCTCTTTGTCTTTTCCCCTGGGGATTCCAAAAAAGGGCGACTTGTCCATGTTTGTGAAGTTTTGTCGGCTTATTTTTTTTAACCGTGGGTTATTTAACAACATTGTGGTATTAATGCTCCCTCCTTAACGTAGGACACATCCACGTGTTTTGCTTTATTCGTCATGGTCTTTCTGTAAGCGGCGTTACCGAACAACTTCAGTGTCGCTGTTTATATATAGAACGTTCCTGGCTGAGATCACCCGTCTGACGCGCCTCTGTAACTTCGTCACCAATCTATTTGATCCCCTAACCGTGCTATTAATACCACTTCAATAAAGACGTAGCTAACAGGATCTTCGTTCCCGTAAAACTGCCCACGAGGGTATGTCTGGCGCTACCCAATAGCTTGTTTCTGACGGCACACTTCTGCATAAAGAAAGACGTCATCTATTCTGATGATAATGTTTTTAAAAATGGGGGTCATCTAACTAAAATGGTCATTTAAGCGTTCGGGTACGTGAATGTCACACTTAAAGAAACAACATAAAAATGTATCATTCAAAACTGAAGCTACATTACTTTCATCTGTGATGGAATTATGCTTAGCGAAAGGTTGTTTTGAACTACACAAGTTCTGAGTAGTGAAGGCACGAATTGCCGGTCTGCTTTCTTTAACTATTGCCATTTGCACTCCCACATGACGGGTACGCGATACCGACGTGATCCGATAAATATTCCGTTATGACAAAAGTCTTCTATTATAATCCCGTCACTTGTATATTACTCACTAGGTCGACGTCATGATCACAAATAATGTCACAGTTTTGATGGCTGTAAAAGAGAAAATCTGAAATTGATAAACCGTCCTATTGATTCTATCCCAAATGTCAACTCTAATTCCGCGTTCCCCCAACGCCATCTTGCGTGCATTAAACTGGGTTCTTAAATGGATTAGGTTTGGTAGAAAATCTAAATTAGATACTCCCTATACTGATGCGTGTAATAGTTCATCTTAAGGGGTTTATACTCATGCTTAACCTAGCGTATGACCGCATAATCGGTGTGCATTTTATTTGCTTCAACGCCCATAAATAAGTCAATTGGCGTCATAACCTTTAATGCCGTGCACCACTTTTTTTGTCTCTAATTAAAATCTGACCCTTCTCGTGATATCGATGAGAGATCTTCTACTTCTTCTACCTTTCAGCTCCCTGTGGAGCATAGGTCTTCGACAAACACTTTCCAAGTTGTTCTGTTTCTTGCCATTCTTTTAAGATCATTCCATGACTTCACCATTATCTTCATCTCTGCTTCTATCTGTCTTCTCCAAGAATTCCTTGGTCTTCCTCTTTGTCTTTTCCCCTGGGGATTCCAAAAAAGGGCGACTTGTCCATGTTTGTGAAGTTTTGTCGGCTTATTTTTTTTACAGTATGGGATAGCCAGCCCCATGCCCAACCCTCCTTTCTCGCCTCTTACAAACATGCCTGGTAGGGTACAGCGCCGCTATTCTTTACTCCCCTTTCAACCCCGGCAGTGCACGGGCGATCGATAAGAGATGATGGACGATATTTTGTCTGATGCAGCTTTTATATATTTCCCCATGAGTTGTTAGACACTTCCAGAACTATCGAAAGTTAGTTTTTGGAATTTTTGACATTGGGGTGCTCGCAGCAGTTAAATAACTAGAAGAGTGCTAAAGACTCAGCAAGATGAAAACTGTGAAGCCCTCAGAGCCACCAGACCCGGATACCGCCGAAATTATAACAATCGTTGTTTTTTTTAGTCTAAAAACACTTTTATTGAACTTCGAAGGAGTTAAAACTAATATATCGCCAAAATTTCAACAATTTCTTTTAATCTCAGAAATCTAAAGATTCGAATGACCAAAAAAATGCAAAAAAAAATCCTAGTTATCGAATCTCTATTTTTTTCAAGACTCGCAGTATTCGAGTTTTTGAATGTCGCATTTCTAGATAAAACAAAGCGAGAGTTCTAGTCATCCTCATTAGAATGGTCTAATAAGAATGCGCTAATAAGATTGATCTAACATGGCCCCTATAACGAGTTTGACGTTGCAAGTAAGTCTGGCCTAGAAAAAGTGGCAAAAATATGAAGACTGACATGAAAACAACTGTTCCAACAAAAATGGCCTAATAAAACTGATCCACAGACGATTATATAACTCCAGGTCGTTCATTAGAGTTTGTGGACGTTGAGCAGAGTTTTCTCTTCAGAGATTCAGTATTTCGAGAAGAAGCTAAGAGCACCATTGACGCGTCTAGTGTGCAGGAATGGCGAGCCTAACATAAAACATAGATCACAATACGAGCCTTACATAAAACATAGATCACAAGACTAGCCTAACATAAAACATAGATCACAAGACTAGTCTAACATAAAACATAGATCACAAGACTAGCCTAACATAAAACATAGATCACAAGACTAGCCTAACATAAAACATAGATCACAAGACTAGCCTAACATAAAGTGCAAATCTCAAGACTAGCCTAACATAAAGCGCAAATCACAAGACTAGCCTAACATAAAACATAGATCACAAGACTAGCCTAACATACAGCGCAAATCACAAGACTAGCCTAACATAAAGCGCAAATCACAAGACTAGCCTAACATAAAACATAGATCACAAGACTAGCCTAACATAAAGCGCAAATCACAAGACTAGCCTAACATAAAACATAGATCACAAGACTAGCCTAACATAAAGCGCAAATCACAAGAATAGCCTAACATAAAGCGCAAATCACAAGACTAGCCTAACATAAAACATAGATCACAAGACTAGTCTAACATAAAGCGCAAATCACAAGACTAGCCTAACATAAAGCGCAAATCACAAGACTAGCCTAACATAAAGTGTAAATCACGAGACTCATTATCATGTGCCATACCGGTTGGCGTAGGTGATCATGTCCTTCCACAATCTTCTATCTACAGTGCATCGTATTAGTTACTGTTGTTGATTGTTTTCCATGCCATGACACCAAGCTATCCAGTATTTTTTCTCTTTGTCGCCCGCGATCTCTCTTTCCTTTTATTTTGCCAGTTGTAATCAAGTAATCCAACTTTCCTCTTATCATGATGTGCCCGAAAAAATGTTGATTGCTTCTTTCTGATGTATTTTAAGAGCTCCCTTTTTGTGTTGGCCTCTTTGAGAACTTCCTCATTGGTCTTTTTAGCTGTCCAGGAAACTTTCAACATTCTTCTGAGAAATCCCATCTCTGTAGCCCGTAATCGTATTTTCATTTGTTTGTCTACTGTCCATGATTCGCTTCCATAGGTCAGAATTGGTTCCATATAGCACCGATGAACTCTCTTTCTCATTTCTATTGACATAGATTTGTTGCATAAGGTATTTTGAGATTTGTCATGTTTATTCCAGGCAATTTAAGAAGGTAGTTTGCCATTCCTTTCCTTCTTGGCAGTGACTATACTTGTCGGAGATCACAAGACTAGCCTAACATAAAGTGCAAATCACAAGACTAACCTAGCATAAAGTGTAAATCACAAAACTAGCTTAACATAAAACATAAATCAAAAGATTAGCCTAACATAAAGTTCAAATCACAAGACTAGCTTAACATAAAGCGTGAATCACAAGACTAGCTTAACATAAAGCGTAAATCACACGACTAGCCTTACATAAAGCGTAAATCACACGACTAGCCTAACATAAAGTGTAAATCACACAACTAGCTTAACATAAAGCGTAAATCACACGACTAGCCTAACATAACGTGTAAATCACAAGACTAGCCTAACATAAAGTGTAAATCACAAGACTATCTTAACATAAAGTGTAAATCACAAGACTAGCCTAACATAAAGTGTAAATCACTGGACTAGCCTAACATAAAGTTTAAATCACAAGACTAGCCTAACATAAAGTGTAAATCACAAGACTAGCCTAACATAAAGTGTAAATCACAAGACTAGCCTAACATAAAGTGTAAATCACAAGAATAGCCTAACATAAAGTGTAAATCACAAGAATAGCCTAACATAAAGCGTAAATCACAAGACTAGCCTAACATAAAACATAAATAACAAGACTAGCCTAATATAAAACATAAATCAGAAGACTAGCCTAACATAAAACGTAAATCACAAGAAGAGCACAAAATAAAATGTAAATCCCAAGATTAGCCTAACATGAAACGTAAATCACAAGATTAGCCTACCATGAAACGTAAATCCCAAGACTAGCCTAACATAAAGCGTAAATCACAAGACTAGCCTAGCATAAAACATAAATCACAAGACTAGTTTAACATCAAACATAAATCACAAGACTAGCCTAGCATAAAACATAAATCACATGACTAGCCTAACATAAAACATAAATCACAAGACTAGCCTAACATAAAACATAAATCACAAGACTAGCCTATCATAAAACGTAAATCACAAGACTAGCCTAACATAAAACGTAAATCACAAGACTAGCCTAACATAAAACATAAATCACAAGACTAGCCTATCATAAAACTTAAATCACAAGATTAGCTTAACATAAAACGTAAATCACAAGACTCGCCTAACATAAAACGTAAAACACAAGACTAGCTTAAGATTAAATGTAAATCCCAAGATTAGCCTAACATGAAACGTAAATCACAAGATTAGCCTATCATGAAACGTAAATCAGAAGACTAGCCTAACATAAAAAGTAAATCACAAGACTAGCCTAGCATAAAACGTAAATCACAAGACTAGCCTAATATGAAACGTAAATCACAAGACTAGCCTAGCATAAAACGTAAATCACAAGACTAGGCTAACATAAAACGTAAATCATAAGATTAGCCTATCATGAAACGTAAATCACAAGACTAGCCTAACATAAAACATAAATCACAAGACTAGACTAGCATAAAACATAAATCACAAGATTAGCCTAACATAAAACATAAATCATAAGACTAGCCTAACATGAAACGTAAATCACAAGATTAGCCTATCACGAAACGTAAATCACAAGACTAGCCTAATATGAAACGTAAATCACAAGATTAGCCTATCACGAAACGTAAATCACAAGACTAGCCTAATATGAAACGTAAATCACAAGATTAGCCTATCACGAAACGTAAATCACAAGACTTGCCGAACATCAAACCTAAATCACAAGACTAACCTAACACTAACGGGCCAACATGATAGATCTAACAAGAAATTCGCAACGAAGATTCTTGAACCTTCCCGCGTCATTAAACGTCAAATAGGGCTTGTAATGTTTTTTGTTACCCATCCCTATTCTGAACAAGATGTTCAATCTTATCTAATGAGTCTATACTTGCCAACCGTGCTTCTCTTATAAGTGTTCTTTTTAGAGTCTCTTTAGGTATTCCTCTTTTTCTGTATCTTTATTATTCCCATAGAAGAGCCTGTTTTGGAATTCTTTTGTTGTCTCTTCTCACCACATGTCCGACATGTGTCCATCATCTTTCCATAATTGTAGATGAGATCTTTGGTTGCATGACTATTTCTCTTATTTCATTATTAGTCTTGAATTCAGTCCATTGTACATAGAGTATTTTTCTTAGTTTTCAAAAGCGTTTAGCTTTTTTCTCCAATCTCTTTTGATGTTTTCCAGCTTTCACGTGCATAGGTAAGTGTTGATAATAAGTTAGAGTTGAATATTCTAAGTTTGGTTTTCTTGCATAGTGTTTTTGATTTGCATATTTGTCCAGGCTTTTAAGATTCATTGCTGTTTTTTGCTATCCTGCTTCTGATCTTTCTTTTTTGTCCACTTATTTGATCAATATTACTAACAAGGTATTTATAGTGGTCGAATCTTTCCAACGCCTGGCGATTAACATATATAATGTCCTATGGGATATTGTTATTTTTCATTATCTTTGTTCTATCCCTGTTAATTTCAAGTCCTATTTTTTTTGACATGGATGATAAGGTATCTGTGATATTTTGCATCTAGCTCATATTGTCACTTAGGAGCATTAGAAATCTAGACCTTCCAAGTTATTCTTGTACCATTTAACGTCATTATTGCCTTTGCAACATTTACCATTATGTAATCAATAGTAATTTCAAAAAGCAATAGTGATAGTATACATCCCTGTTTCAGTTCAAAACCAATCACTCATTCCCTCCTCTGTGCGAACTACGCAAGTATAGCCGTCATATATGTCTTTTATAATGTCGGTAATTGTTGGTGGTATTCCATAATATCTCAAGATATTCCACAAGGGACAATCTATATATGATGTCAACCGCTTTTTTTTCAATCAATGAATTTGCAAATTAATCTTTGTTGTTTTTCTGTATGTTCTTCTCGTGTTATCCTTAGAGTGAATATTTGGTCAAAACAGTTTCTCCCCTTTCAGAATCCTGCTTGTTCTTAGGGGATAATATTATCAACATCATCTTTTATTCTGTTCAGCATTATTCTACAGACAACCTTGGAGGCAACTGATAAAAGCGTTATTCCTTTCCAGTTATTGCAATCTTTAAGATTGTCTTTTTTTAGGTTTTTTGATAATGATCCATTTCTATAAGTTTGTATGAACTTTTTCTTCATCCCAAATTTTACTAACTAACTTTCTTAGGTGGACTAAGTTTTGATTATTAAGCGCTTTCAGCATCTCTGAAATTATTTTATCTACGCCAGAGGCTTTGTTATTAGCCAAGTGTTTCACTGAAACGAATATTGGATCAACGTAATCGTCAACTTGCATAACAAGAATGACCAAGAAAAGATTGCACGAATAAGATCACCAGACTGGTCTAGCAAGAATGACTCAGCAAAGATTGTACCAGTAAGAAAACTGCCCGAACAAGACTGACAAAACAAGAATGACCCATCAAAAGATTTACTCAGGCAGAATGGTCAAAAAATGTCAATAAGAACATTCTAAAAAGCTAATTATTTGTTGTCAGACATCTGACGAGAACCACAAAACACAACACGCACACAGAGAGATAGTGTGTGTGTGTGAGAGAAAGAAAGAGAGAGAGAAAGAGAGAGAAAGTGCGAGAGAAAGCTCTTGTTTAAAAAAAAATGTTTACTAGAACCCTCATTTAATTATATACAACGAGAATATTATATTATGACCTAACAGGTCTCTGAAGTTTTGAAATAATTGAATTATCAAATAGATGTATTCATCATCATCATCAACAAGTATCAGACCTGCTGGCGTAGGTGATCATGTCTCGCCACAACTTTCAATCTCGACTGTTATTTATCATTTCTGTTGTTGACCTTCTGCCAAGCCATTCTCTTAAGCTGTCTGGTATCTTTTTTATTTGCTCCCCTCTATCTCTTTGTCCCTCAATTTTTCCTGTTGTTACAATATATTCCAGCTGTTCTCTTCTCATTACATGGCCAAAAAATGATGATTGTTTCATCCTAATATTGGAAATTAGCTCTCCTTTTGCTTTGGCCTCTCTCAGAACATCTTCATTACTCTTCTTAGCTGTCCGTGGTATTCTCATTATTCTTCTGTAAAACCACATTTCTACAGACTCCAGTGATTTTCTTGTTTGTTGTCCTTTTGTCCATGATTCACATGCATATGTTAAGACTGACTCTACATAACATTTAAGAACTCTTTTTCTTGTTTCTATTGTCAAAAATGGATTGCATAGTATCTTCCTCATTTTTTGGGAAGCTACTTTTGCCTGAGCCATTCTGCATTTCACCTCTTTTGTACATATTCCGTCTGAGGTTAACAAAGTTCCCAAATATTTAAATTCATTTACCTGTTTTAATATTGTTCCACTTGTCTTTATTTTGCACTGATGTTATGTCGTTTTCTTTGTTGTTACCATTACCTCTGTCTTTTTGCTATTAAGGCTCAGACCTTTATTTTTTTTTCTTTCACTATAATGTCCAACATTTCTTGTAACTCATTTTCACTCTTAGCTATTAAAACTATCACCAGCATATCTTAGATTATTTATATTATGACCTCTGATTGTTGTTCCTGGCATGCCCCTTATGGATCTTAAAATATTCTCACTATAAATATTAAACAAATCTGGTGACAGCACACAACCTTGTCTAACACCCTGTTTTATTTTTTGAAACATTCCCAATCGGTTTCCAGTTCTTATGGCCGCTGTTGCCAGTACATGTTCTTTATTATTCTTATATCTTTGTCCTGTCTACGTTTATGCTTTCTATGCTAGATGTATTAGTAAATTATATTATATTGTTATACATATATAAATGGAAATTGAAATAGTAAATCATTTAAGAAGCTTTGTAATTTGCCCATAAAACATGACATCATTTTTATTTAAATCAAATTAATCTGATCAACGATGCATTTCGGTGTTATTGTTCACCCTCTTCTCCAAAGTCATAGTACAGAATCATTCAAATTGTCAACTGCTACAGCACACTACTTTTTACATATTTTCCGTCTTGGTGTGTGACCAAAGTGAGATTGTAAGAACTGACTTCTTTGAAATGAGGGTCATTGGGGGTCGTGCTGGGGGAGGACATCTGAGCGGTAATCGATTGTTGCTCGAGGTGCTATGAGCATAATCCGACAAATGAGAAACTAAGGCCTCATAATTATGTTTTCAAGGTGAGGATCAAAAGGGTGTTGTACATTTGTCTATGCACCGGCGGATGCAGGAAGTGTTTGTTGATTGCTGCACTTATCTTATTTACATATTTGGTGCCAATACCATATAGTAATTTGAATTATAGTAGTTGCTGAGTCATAAAATATAAGTCAACTAGTTCATGTTTCAATTATTTTTAAAATATGTATCTCGGACTGTTAAAATCCGTTTAGCGGAACACATTGATATTAGGACAAAAGACATTTCTAAATATTTTATCTTCTTCTTCTTCTTCTTTCCTTCCTCATCTGCCTTTCAGCGTCGAGGGGAGATACAATTTGCGGTCTTTTGCTCTTTTGTTGGCCTCTGCTGCTGTTATGTTTCCTGGTGCTTCTAATATTCCATCGACCCATCTTTTTCGTGGTCGACCCTTGGGTCTAGTGTTCTCACAAAGTTTGTTGAAGGCTCGTTGTGTAGTGTTTTGTTCTTTCTGCCTTGTCACGTGGCCAAACCATTTTATCTGTTGTTTCCTTATATATTTTATGGCGGGGGCTATTCGTAGCTTTTTTCTCAGTTCTTCATTTCTGATCTTATCTCTCAGACTGTTTCCTGTCATTCGTCTAACATATTTCATCTCTGTAGAGGTTATTTTTCTTATTGTTCTTGTATTTAGGGTCCAGGTCTGGCATTGGTAGCACAACGTTGGGATGAAGATTGTATTGTATAGTGCTCGTTAAATATTTTATGCCATTAAAATATGATGTATCGCTAACTAGAAATGGTATGGGAGTGAAGCAGTAGTAACTTGACGGATTGACTTATCACTGAATAATTTCCCCTTTAACTGCTTGATCTTATATATTTAAGTTAACAAACTTCGCGCTAGCAGTAACTTAGAGTATATAATATATAATCTATGTTAGTTAGCAGAACTATAAGTTAGCACTTTTGCACCGGTTAGTGCCTAAAATATATATTTAAAAGGGTAATGTAGGTAAAGAATGGGTTTACAATTACTGGGAGTTTGCGAAATGAGATACACCGGATCATGGGAGATGTATTATGATAAACATACAATAATCTATTCTGGAGGTACTGAACACCAAAGAGGAGTAGGTATCATCTTGGATGCAGAAAGAGCAAGAACAGTGAAAGTCTTTTACCCAATATCTGACAGAGTCCTTTTAGTGAAATTGAATGGAAAGCCAATAGACATAAATCTTTTACAAGTTTATGCACCAACAGCAGACAGTCTAGAGGAAACAATTGATAAATTTTACAACGAGTTAAATGAGGCACTTCATAAATGCAAACCACATGAAAACACCATAGTTCTATGGGATTTTAACGCAAAAGTAGGAAAGGAAATAGTTGAGGAAGTAGTTGGTCATTATGGCTTAGGCGGGAGGAATGAAAGAGGTAAGAAACTTATTGACTGGGCAAGAACACACAACATGATGATCTGAAACAGCTGGTTTAAGCAACATCCAAGACGTATGTGGACATGGAAAAGCCCAGGGGACAACGCAAGTAATCAAATTGATTATATAATGATAAGCAATAGATTTAGAAACAGTCTGGCGTGTGTGAAAACTAGACCAGGGGCAGATGGCAATAGTGATCATGTACCAGTTGTGGAAAAGCTTAGAGTAAAATTAAAAACAACAAAACGAGTATCAGTTAACATCAAGTTAAATTTAGATTTACTAAAATCAGACAAGAAGCTGCAAGACAAATATAAAATCACAATTCAGAACCGGTACAATGCAATAGAGAAGATACAAAGCATTGATGAACAGTGGGAAATGGTAAAAGAATCAATGCAACAAACATCAAAAGAGTTCATACCACCAGTGAGGACAAATTCAAGAAATAAATGGATGACAGATGACATTTTGCAGCTAATGGATACAAGAAGAAGAAATAAAGATGAGTATAAGAGATTAATTAAAGAAATTATAGTAAAATGCAATGAAGCGAAAGAAGCATGGCTAAAAGAGAGATGCAAAGAGATTGAAATGCAACAAAAAGGAGATGCTAAGGCTATATACAAACAAATTGAGGAATTAACAGGAAGAAAAATGCAATCAAAAACTGGATGTCTAAGAACAAAGGAAGGAGAACTGTTGATTGATCAAGAAACATAAGGGAACGATGGACAGAATACATTAAAGATCTTTATAATGATGAACGAAAGCAAGTAAATATTAAGGATAATGGAGAAGGACTAGAAATACTCAAAGAAGAAGTGGAAGACGTCTTGCGCAATATGAAAGCAGGCAAAGCCCCCAGACCAGATAATATAACTAAAGAAGAGATTGAAGCCATGGGTGATTTGGGAATAGAAATAATAAAAAAAATATTGAATGATATCTACAACAGCGGATATATATACCAGTCGACATGATCAAATCAATATTCATAGCCCTACCAAAGAAATCGGGTGCGATTGAATGCGATGATCATCGCACAATAAGCCTTATGAGTCATATGACTAAGATATTACTAAGAATCATCATGCGAAGAGTGCGAAACAAAATCAGTCCAGAAATTAGCGACGAACAGTGTGGTTTTGTTAGAGATAAAGGAACAAGCAATGCCATTTATATCATAAGATCTTTAGTAGAAAGAACCATAGAGGTGAAAACAGATCTATACCAATGTTTCATAGATTACACCACGGCATTTGACAAAGTAAAGCACCAAGAAATAATCAAAATTTTAGATAGCATAAACGTAGACAGCAAAGATTTAAGAATAATAAAGAACATGCACTGGCAACAAACAGCGGCCATAAGAACTGGAAACCAATTGGGAATGTTTCAACAAATAAAACAGGGTGTTAGACAAGGTTGTGTGCTGTCACCAGATTTGTTTAATATTAATAGTGAGATTATTTTAAGATCCATAACGGCATGCCTGGAATAACAATTGGAGGTCATAATATAAATAATCTAAGGTATGCTGATGATACAGTCTTTATCGCTAAGAGTGAAAATGAGTTACAAGAAATGTTGGACAATATAGTGAAAGAAAGCAAAAATAAAGGACTCAGCCTTAATAGCAAAAAGACAGAGGTAATGGTAGCAACAAAGAAAAAGACATCACCTCAGTGCAAAATAAAGACAAGTGGAACAATATTAAAACATGTAAATGAATTTACATATTTGGGAACTTTGTTAACCTCAGACGGAAGATGTACAAAAGAGGTGAGATGCAGAATGGCTCAGGCAAAAGCAGCTTTCCAAAAATGAGGAAGATACTATGTAATCCATTTTTGACAATAGAAACAAGAAAAAGAGTTCTTAAATGTTATGTAGAGTCAGTCTTAACATATGGATGCGAATCAGGGACAATAGGACAACAGACAAGAAAATCACTGGAGTATGTAGAAATGTGGTTTTACAGAAGAATGTTGAAAGAACCATGGACAGCTAAGAAGAGTAATGAAGATGTTCTGAAAGAGGTCAAAGTAAAAAGAGAGCTAATTTCCAATATTAGGAAGAAACAATCATCATTTTTTTGCTATGTAATGAGAAGAGAACAACTGGAATATATTGTAACAACTGGAAAAATTGAGGGACGAAGAGATAGAGGGAAGCAAAGAGAAAAAAAAAAACATAACAGACTGCTTAAGAGAATGGCTTGGCAGAAGGTCAACAACAGAAATGATAAATAGCTGCCGAGTTCGAAAGTTGTGGAGAGACATGATCACCTACGCCAGCAGGCCCGGTACTTGATGATGATGATGAGGTAATGAGGATTCCAAGAATATACCAGCACAGATACTAGCAATACTAGATAACTTCTGTTAATCGTGACATCATTCAGAATCATGCCCAGCCACAAAAACATATCAACTTCACAGACGGAGTGGTTGGGTTTTGTTGTTTACCTCAATGGGAAGACGGTTGAAAGTAGATCCGGTGGATATGAAGCAGCAACCAGCTGCATGAGAATGGAAGTCGAAGTTGTTATCACTTCACAACGGCGCATTTTTTTATCAGCAAATTCTTTCTCCTTCTTTCTGGTGTTCACCTGTTGGCTACTAAAGGACTTGATAGTTCTCTTCATCATCCGCCCTTAAAAGTACCTACGTGGGCGTAGATGCATTGTGTAGAGCATTATACATCATCTAGACTGGTCTAGCAAGAATGACCCAGCAAAGATTGTACCAATACGAAAACTGGCACGAACAAGACAGGCATAATAAGAATGACCCATCAAAAGATTTAATCAGGCAGAATGGTCAAGAATTTTTCAATAACAAAGTGTGAGATAAAGCTTTTGTTTAAAAATAAAAGTTTACTAGACCTCTCATTTAATCATATAAAACGAGATTATTATATTATGATAATAATATTATGAAGCTTTGAAATAATTAAATTTATCAGATTTGTTAGCAAATTATATTATATTGTTTTATTACATTATAATTGTGATATTTGTGCTTTTCGGCCCAACACTTTCCGAGCATGGCATTTTTGAGTAGCTGATTGCCTCCCCTCTTAGATCGTTATTAGTTTGGCCAGATTAGTCTTGTTAGTCTGTTTGTTTCTAGAGGCACCACGAAGAGGCAGAGTAGGGTCTTGGTGGTTCTGTTTCACCGATCCTAGCGCAAACCATCAGCTATGAGTCGATGACAGCTTCTAGCTCTTTTGGTGTCAGACGCCTTGCCTCCGAAGAACAAATAAATTGCACGATCATTATGGCAGACTCTCATAAAATGTTTAGGAGAAAAACAGACCAATCAAAAAGTCGCAGGTCATGGGTTTACGTAGACATGTGGCCTTGAATATTCCCGTGTGCATCATGGGTAACAAGCAGACCGATTGGCTGGCAGGGACGGCCGTCCATTGCAGGGGGATTTTGAGACATGGCAAGAAAATTTACTACTGGCTTTATCCAAAAGGGATAAACGGAATGATATAAAACTCCCACATTCTTGGAATGAAGGGTCAGGATTTAAAGACTAGGTGAGGGAACAACAAGTAAGTACGGCATTAAACGAACAACGATGATCAGGTGGTCGGCCTCTGCTACAAATTAACGAACAGCATCGAAATCAAAACGAAAAAAGGTGTCAACATTTCGAGATTCTCTCACTACTAAATAAAGTCTTTTTTAGAGCTCAGTAATTTCATTGGTCTGAAAGCTGGGAAGGTTAAAAAAACATGTAACACAAACTATTGATATTTCCAAATGGTCTCCACAGTGACCACGACTGGATTCTGCTCCCTTCATTTCCTCTCGAGTGTGACAATACAACGAGAATGTGTCCCTGAATGATGTAAGCACCGATATCAACTCCTCGCCAGGGTTGATAATGGTAAGCCTACAAAGCAGTTTAATATAACGCTCTCACCCAGAATAAAACCGATGTCGAAGATACAGACATCTATACAAACGGATGCGTAATAAGACATCAAAGAAGTGCATGCGTATTTACAGTACGCTAGACAGGCAGAATAGTCAAAGAAGACAGTGATGCATATGTTATGACCACGAGTAGCTTGATGATGGAGGTGATGGCAGTGACCAGGTCATTCTTCTGGTTGGAATGAAAAGACTAAATCAACGCCTGCATACTGAGTGATTCGATGAGCGTGATGAGATAAGTGCAGGCGAGCTCTGTACGAAGGCAATGGAGTCGTTGCAGGAGTCAAGAATACGTTGTCTTCGTCCCTGGACATGAGGCAGCAGGGAAAAATGAAAAAGTGGACAGGTGTCTAGTCATGCTGTAGTCGAAGATGGTCAACAAATGCATCGGTCGGCCGCTGTCAATGCCCTCCGAGATTCGAGAAGAGCACATAACTTTGACAACCATGAGTCCACGTTACTCCTTCACAGACAAGAAACTGGAGTTACGATGGGTACAGTCAGATACAAGAAACTGGAGTTACGATGGGTACAGTCAGATACAAGAAACTGGAGTTACGATGGGTACAGTCAGATACAAGAAACTGGAGTTACGATGGGTACAGTCAGATACAAGAAACTGGAGTTACGATGGGTACAGCCAGAAACAAGAAACTGGAGTTACGATGGGTACAGTCAGATACAAGAAACTGGAGTTACGATGGGTACAGTCAGATACAAGAAACTGGAGTTACGATGGGTACAGTCAGATACAAGAAACTGGAATTACGATGGGTACAGTCAGATACAAGAAACTGGAGTTACGATGGGTACAGTCAGAAACAAGAAACTGGAGTTACGATGGGTACAGCCAGAAACAAGAAACTGGAGTTACGATGGGTACAGTCAGATACAAGAAACTGGAGTTACGATGGGTACAGCCAGAAACAAGAAACTGGAGTTACGATGGGTACAGTCAGATACAAGAAACTGGAGTTACGATGGGTACAGTCAGATACAAGAAACTGGAGTTACGATGGGTACAGTCAGATACAAGAAACTGGAATTACGATGGGTACAGTCAGATACAAGAAACTGGAGTTACGATGGGTACAGTCAGAAACAAGAAACTGGAGTTACGATGGGTACAGCCAGAAACAAGAAACTGGAGTTACGATGGGTACAGTCAGATACAAGAAACTGGAGTTACGATGGGTACAGTCAGAAACAAGAAACTGGAGTTACGATGGGTACAGTCAGATACAAGAAACTGGAGTTACGATGGGTACAGTCAGATACAAGAAACTGGAGTTACGATGGGTACAGCCAGAAACAAGAAACTCAGTAGACTTATCAACCAGTACAGAACCGGAGTCGTCGGTCGCTGGACACTGCGGGACTTGACCAGGACGGGATCTGAGCACCTTTGGACATATTCGGAGTGCAATGATGACGACCCACAGATAACTCAATAATTCAATTCACATTCTTTTTAGTATTTCTCAGAGTTGTTTTCTTTTCTTTAACTCTCTGGTTCCCATTATCTCTGGTTCCAAAGATGTTCTAAATTTCCTTCTAATACGCAGGTAGCCAATCAGGTTTTTGGTTCTATCATCAGGAGATAACCAATTTGTTATAAAACATTATATGTGTTATATAATATGCATAATATGTTATATATCTCCTTGTGTGGGAATAATCTTCCATCTATAATCAAACTTACTGTTAAACATAATTCAATTAATCTTTCTCCATTTTGTCTTGTTGCATCAATTACTTCTTTCATCATTGCCTCCTCGACTCCCGTGTTGCTTTTTCCTACTTTGGTATTGAAGTCGCTCATCAAAATGAGCATATCATGTTTAGGTATTTTGCTTATAAGATGTTGAAGTTGATGGTAAAACTCATAGTTAATTTCATCTTCTGTATCGCTTGTGGGTGCGTTACACCGTGAGTCTTCCATGTCTAGATTTATAACGAGCTCTTATCAGACATCTATTCCCTGACCCTCAGTCTTTATTGTTCTTGCAACTGTATACGTCATCATTATTTCTACTCGTTGTCGGTGTTTCCCATCTTCCCTGCCTGAATATAATAAAACTATGTTGTTATCCATGACCTTGTTCCTGTTCCCGGCCATGGCATCTCACCGGTACCCAATATATCAAGCTGGTATCTATTTCGCAAGCCAATTGGGCAAGTTTGGTTTGTCTCACCATTGTCTTGACATTCCAGGAACTGGGAAACAAATTCTTGTTATAGTTTTAGGGCCGAAAGTTGGAGATACTGCTAGATCTTGATTGGAATTCGTCGTTGCTGTTTTAGAGTCGAGATTTCTGTTTCAATAGCAATTGATGTTTTGCGATGACCGTTTGTTAAATGATCGATCAACCATCCATAGCAAGATGAACAAAATACGAACGGAATATGAAGCAGAAATAGGAACAGTATTTGAAAGACGCTGGAATTGGATATCCCGGGTAATTTTAAAACTAATCCAGGAACAGTCCCAAGAACTGCCATACTTCGAGTTAAAGGAGAAAAGATAAGAAGTATATTCAGGTCATCAGTGCAAGAATTAGTTTTTGGCAGATTTTGATTGTGCAAAGTGAAGACATTTTGTTGTTTCTTTCAAAATAGAATTGACCTTTTTATCGGCCCCAAGGAATGCAAGAAAAGTACACAAATTATAGTAAAGACATAAAACAATTATTATTGAACTTTAATAACAGTTAAAGTATCAAATCAATCCATAGACGACAACACAGAAAGAATAAACTAAAATTCGAAGCAAAATAAAATAAAAAGTACAAAAATAAATAGGCATGTATTATATAAGTAAACAAACGGAAAGATGTCACCAAAAGATAACAACAGTGTTAGTTTGTGAGGTATGTAACTACTGTGGTAGTAGTTTTACAGTATTGCACACTCCTCCTTACTCCTACCGCAGATACTGTCAGGAGTAGAACCCGTTGATGCACGCACACGCGCGCACGCACACGCGTACACACACACGCACGCACGCACACGCGCACACACAAACACACACACACAGATAGCCAGAGGTATGTTTGACTACACACAGGTATGTTTGACTACACACAGGTATGTTTGACTACACACAGGTATGTTTGACTACACACAGGTATGTTTGACTACACACAGGTATGTTTGACTACACACAGGTATGTTTGGCGCTGGATGTTGGGCACATGTGGGTGGAAAAGGTGGGACTGGAAAGGTGAAGAGACGTCAAAAGGCTCATGAAAAATTGAGTACCATGTGTCAACAGATGTTGTGTTGCTAGCGTTGATTCTTTGACATTTCTGATGTAGCTCACCTTTTTTATCCATATATCTTTTCTATCTATCCTATCTGAGTTGAGCGATGTAGAACAGGGAGAGCTTTCTCACTCCAGCGCAGGTTTGTCTGGTTTATCCAATTTATTCCTGACCTTCTATTTCACTTCTCTCTTCTGAGATAGTCTATAATTGTACCATAATCATCAAAGTTGTGGATGAAGCAAATATTTGAAATAAAGAAAACCTAAATGCGGTAATGGCACATTGTTCATTATTTTATCTCATCCAATTACTATAGTCTGAATGTAACAACAAGATATATTTACTTTGACGCGTCTTGTTTGTTAATTTAGACAATTGCTATTAGGCTTGCTTTTCTACATGAATTAGAAGCTATATATTTACGTTGACGCGTCTTGTTTGTTAATTTAGACAATTGCTATTAGGCTTGCTTTTCTACATGAATTAGAAGCTATATATTTACGCAATCAGATATTAGAAATAGCCCACAGTTGAGCAAGTGTTTCTGCCTATCAGGTTCTCAACACTCAATGACGAGCCCTTCAATGTGTCACCATTCTAAAACTTTTTCAATCTAAAAACTACGGAAACATCGTGAGCATAAGAAACCGACTGCTGAAGAAGAAGAAAGAAAGAAAAGTATTCACCTCCAATTGATGCGTGTTGTTGCTGCCATCATGAAAGAAAGAAAAGTATTCACCTCCAATTGATGCGTGTTGTTGTTGCCACCATGAAAGAAAGAAAAGTATTCACCTCCAGCTGATGCGTGTTGTTGTTGCCACCATGAAAGAAAGAAAAGTATTCACCTCCAGCTGATGCGTGTTGTTGTTGCCACCATGAAAGAAAGAAAAGTATTCACCTCCAGCTGATGCGTGTTGTTGTTGCCACCATGAAAGAAAGAAAAGTATTCACCTCCAATTGATGCGTGTTGTTGTTGCCACCATGAAAGAAAGAAAAGTGTTCACCTCCAGCTGATGCGTGTTGTTGTTGCCATGAAGCAAACAAAACTAGCTATCGGGCACTTACCTGAAGCCAGAAATGCAGTATGTCTGTCAGTCACGCCGATGATCAAATAGAAACGGAACCTCATTATTAATCTTTTGATGTGATCGTGTCTGCGGTCTCTGTAACTGCGATTTCCAAGATGTCCATTGACCTTGCTGCTTTAATGAGTTGCCTTTTGAAATGTCCTTATTTTTTCAGTTTCCAACTTCCCAAACTACCTTGTCCTTGCGCTGTTTCTCTGGAGGCATTAGACTAATATTAGATGCCGCCTTGACGAAAACGTGTCCATTGTTTTGTGTATGGGGATTGGTAGATTGGTAGGTTGATAGATTGGTAGATTGGTATGTTGGTAGATTGGTAGGTTGGCAGATTGGTAGGTTGGTAGACAAGGATGGTAATAGACCAAAGGCATAGAGAAACAGTTTGCTGTCTAACATGACCAAATAGAAATCGTCATGTTGTGTAACAAAACAAAGCAACGACGATGATGGAGATTGTTCTCAAAATGTGTTGCCTGACCTGTTAGAGAACTACGGTTAAGAGTAGAAGTTAACATCCGGTATTTTGTCCAGCATCTTTAAACTCTATACATTGCTAAAACATTAACATTATCCTAGCTGAGGTGCTCCCCTCCTTAAATAACAAAAGAAAACAACGAAACTCACATATATTCTATTGTAGAAATGTCAAAAATGTATGTAATTCGTTTCTCCAATATGTGGTCTCCAATATGTCTTTCCAATATGTGTCTCCAATATGTGTCTCCAATATGTGTCTCCAATATGTGTCTCCAATATGTGTCTCCAATATGTGTCTCCAATATGTGTCTTCAATACGTGTCTCCAATATGTGTCTTCAATATGTCACTCCAATATGTCTCTCCAATATGTCTCTCCAATATGTCTCTCAATATGTCTCTCCAATATGTCTCTCAATATGTCTCTCCAATATGTGTCTCCAATATGTCGCTCCAATATGTGTCTCCAATATGTGTCTCCAATATGTGTCTCCATTATGTGTCTCCAATATGTGTCTCCAATATTGGGTCTCCAATATGTGTGTCCAATATGTGTTTCTAATATGTGTCTCCAATATGTGTCTCCAATATGTCTCTCCAATATGTGTCTCCAATATATCTCTCCAATATGTGTCTCCAATATGTTTCTCCAATGTGTCTCTCCAATATGTGTCTCCAATATATCTCTCCAATATGTGTCTCCAATATGTGTCTCCAATAATGTTATGGTAATTCTAAGGCCTCGGTATCACTGCAAACAAATTGAAATCAATGACTGTGGAACCAACCGTCCGAGTGGCATCATCCGAATTAACATCTCATCTACCAAACAAAGAAAGGTAAATGCAGTCCCCATAATAGCAGTATCAGCACACGTCAAAAGACAAGGTGAGACCGCACAGAAATTGAACACAGCTTTCTGTTCCCCGTCATACGATGTCATCATTCATCGTAAGCAATCGGAATAATGAAACACGATCAAAACGGATGAAACGCGCAGGTCATGGTGTGCACAGAGTACTTAACTCAGTAGCTCCGGCAGCAAGCCGGATTTGGAATATGAGGAAACTGCAACAAGGAACATTTTTCAGACACAGCTTTTAGCAGTTTCTGTCACCCATCTGTCATATTGACCGGAAGTTCACGTCCTCCTGATATTCTTGAATCGTTAATCATCATATTTTTTATGTATAGCGCTTGATGATGTTAGGACACCGTTTTTGTCTCCAAATCCGAACATATGAAACACAGATAGTCGTCGAATTATCCTCATAGTTCATCGAACAACAGTCCGTAAGTGTTCAGATCTCCCTGGCAATGTAGATTTGTGAAATGATAAACAAATCCACAGGTCTACCCTCGATCTCACAGTAGCCCTCTTGAATCTAGACAGCATCCCTCCTTATCAGTATGAAACTGCGGGAGTCACACCGGGGCTGCAAAGTCATAAACAAAACTCCGTCACTTCGCCCTTCATTATAAGCGTACGGATGGTATAGGGCTATACGAGCCGCCATCATGATGACGTAACACACAACAATAGATGCGCTCACAAACGCCTTTGATTACTCTAGTAAATGCAGCCAACACACAAAACACCGTAACGATAATACAAAATCCCTAAAATGAAACTTACGGAGCAGTCCATATTAATAATGAGTTGAAACTTGTAAATAATTGGCTTCAAACAATTCCAACGACGGATTTTCAACAGCACTCAATGTATTGACGTGAACTGCATTAAGTTATTGAGTTATTTGCGGGTCATCATTATTGCACTCCGAACATATCCATAGGTGCTCAGATCCCCTCCTTAGCAATTCCCTCAGTGTCCAGCGACTGACGACTCCAGTTCTATGTTGGTTGATAAGTCTTCTTACACGGCCACTAAGTTTCTCATTTCTTTGGCAAGTCAAGCTGTGACCATTTTAACTCCCATTTCCATCATCCGAAGAAGTGACGTGGATATGTGGTTGTCGAAGTCCTGTGCTCTTCCCACATCTAGGAGGGCATTGATGATGTCCGCCCGATCCATTGGCTGCCCGTCCTCAACGACAGCACAGCTAGCCAACCTGTCCGCTCTCTCATTTCCCCGTACTTCGCATGTCCAGGGACATAGAAAAAGGTGACCTTACGACTCTACCCATTGCATGCGTACAGAACCCGCCTCCACTTTTTTAATCATGCTCATCGAATCACTCAGCATACATGCGTGGGTGTAGTCTTGACGTAAACTGCATATCAACTCTAAGACAAGGGAAGGTCGCAATCACAACACTTGACTTGCCAAAGAAGAACATTGCCATGTGCACGACTCAGCAGCACCGGCTGAAATTAAGTGAAACATCAGTTTGACTTTAAATCAGAAATCAGCTTTGGAGAGCAGTCCCAAATGGACAAAAAATCCAATTGGAGAGCCAGCCAAAATTGAAAAAATCTGTGCCCGAATGCAAATCCAGCAGCGGTCTAGAGAATGTAAATTCTATTCCACTATCTTGAAACTGGAAGTCCATCCAGTCATGATAATCTCTAGAATTGAAATTACAGCATCCACGGAGACAATTGTATCAATATCATTACTATACAATTTGCCAAACTAATTTTCCTGTGATTGGAAAAATTAGAACCACCTGCTGTGAGATGTTGTGACACAATGATACTATTTCACAAGCGAAAACATCACACAGAGCTTCCGTTTTGCGGTCGGCAGGCACTGTTGTTGTTGATAGAAAAGTCTGATCTTGAGATACTTGCGATGGTTATGTTGATGCAGATTGATTGGTTATGTTGATGCAGATTGATTGGTTATGTTGATGCAGATTGATTGGTTATGTTGATGCAGATTGATTGGTTATGTTGACGCAGGTTGATTGGTTATGTTGATACAGGTTGATTGGTTATGTTGATGCAGATTTATTGGTTATGTTGATGCAGATTGATTGGTTATGTTGATGCAGGTTGATTGGTTATGTTGATACAGGTTGATTGGTTATGTTGATGCAGATTGATTGGTTGTGTTGATGCAGATTGATTGGTTATGTTGATGCAGATTGATTGATTATGTTGATGCAGGTTGATTGGTTATGTTGATGCAGATTGCTTGGTTAGGTTTGAAAATAATCTAATGGTTTCTTCACAAATAAGTCGCGCAATTGATTCGGACAGTTTGACATTAAATTAGTGTATAATCGTCTTATGTAGCTGAAGACAGCAAGCACTATGTTGCAGATCAAGTCGATTGTCATCATCGACTACGGAAAAGACCAAACGTGCAGTTTGTGTAACAAGCAATATTTGGGCTCAAGATACAGAAGACGAGTTATGAATGGCCAGTGCGAAGATGACTCTCGCAGAGTCCGTTTATATCGTCACTAAACATAAACTATTTGTGTAGTTTCTTCTCACTTTCTTACCCCAAAGATTGATTACCTTGTCGTAGTACGCAGTATAACCTTACACTCTAATTTAGCAACTGCGGTACAATCATTATTGTCATACTTCATTTAATAATTATGTGTGTCTTTAAAAAAAAAAATACCGCATTCTGTTATACTTTTCTATCGTGATGCTACATTCAAGTGTTTAGCCTTGTTACACATTTGCGGAAGATTCTTCAAGCCGCCGTTATGGACAGTTTTGTTGGGAACACTTCATCTCTTAACCTGGACACTTGCAAGTTGCAAGAAATCTATCTGGTGTTAATCTGAATGCGTCAGGAAAGCATTGAGGGAGAGGTGTAGGGAAAAGGTATAAGGAGAAAGTATAGGAAAAAGAAGCAGACAAAGAGAGTGAGAGAGACAGAGAGAGAGGGAGAGAGAGAGAGAGAGCGCGCGTTGAAAGAAAGGACAAAGAGAGGAGCTATGAGAGGTGGAGTGGTAGAAAAATGAATTTGATATAAACAAGCGAAGATTCAAATTAGAAAATTGATTTCAAATGTTAAACTATCGTGGTTTACAGAATGAGAATGCAGTCATCTATACAGACGGATCTGTAAGACGACACGAAAGAAGTGCATGGGCATTTACAGCACGCTCAGCAGGCAGAATAGCCAAGGAAGACAGTGGTGCATACGCCATGACCACGAGTAGCATGACAATGGAGGTGATGGCAGTGACCAAGGCATTCAAATGGTTAGAGTCACAAGACTACATCCACGCATGTATACTGACTGATTCGATGAGCATGATAAAAAAAGTGGAGGCGGGCTTTGTACGCATGCAATGGGTAGAGTCGTTGCAGAAATCCAAAATACGTAAGGTCACCTTTGTCTATGTCCCTGGACATGCGGGAGTACGGGGAATTGAGAGAGCGGACAGGTTGGCTAACTGCGCTGTCGTTGAGGACGGGCAACCGATGGATCGGGCGGACATCATCAATGCCCTTCGAGATGTTGGAAGAGCACAGGACTTCGACAAACACAGATCAACGTCACTTCTTCGGATGATGGAAATGGGAGTTAAGATGGGCACGGCCAGAAATGAGAAACTTGGTGGCCGTGTAAGAAGACTTATCAACCAACATAGAACTGGAGTCGTCAGTCGCTGGACACTGAGGGAATTGCTGAGGAGGGGATCTGAGCACCTATGGACATGTTCGGAGTGCAATGATGATGACCCGCAAATAACTCAATAACTCAATAACAGAATGAGAAATGTGGCGGCGCTATAAATAACAAAGTAATCTTAGAAGTAGTTTAGACAACAACCGTTTATTAATGAGCGCAGCAATGGTAGATAGACAGACAGACAAACAGAGAGACAGACAGACAGATAAACGAACCTGCCCATTAAGCTGTTGTATTGAAAAACCAAAGTTAGAGACATTTATCACACAGAACACGCACGCTGGGAGACTATTATTCTTTAGATAATTATGGTCGTTAACGAGAAAGCACAATAGATGAGATCATGCGATTGTTCCGTTCCCGCGAGAAAAACTTGAATGTCACCAGATGCTGCCTGGAAAAGGTCGTGCCCTTGTGTAGGGCTTAGTGCAGGAACAGCTGTCGACCTAACTAGGTTATAGACTAAGGGGTGCCAGGGTTTTCTTAATTTCCATCACTTATTATGTTTACAGTCAGCTACACAAGCAAGTGAATACGAATAATGAAAGAATTGTGAACCTTTGTCTAGAGGAATGTAGTCTTTGTATATCCACAGATCCACACATCCATCCATACATCCATCTATTTGACCGTGATTCCTTCTATTAACCGACCTATCATCATCAAGTACCAAGTCTGCTGGCGTAGCTAATCATGTAGCTAATAACACGACAGTTATTTATCATTTCTGTTGTTGACTTTCTGCCAAGTCACTCTCTTAAGCTGTCTGGTATCTTTTCTCTTTGCTTCCCTCAAGCTCTTCGTCCCTCAATTGTCCCAACTATTACTATATATTCCAGCTGTTCCCTTCTCATTACATGGCCAAAATGATGGCCATGTAATTATGACTGTTTTTTCCTAATATTGGAAATGAGCTCTCTTTTTGCTTTGGCCTCTTTCAGAACGTTTTCATTACTCTTCTTAGCTGTCCATGGTATTCTCAACATTCTTCTGTAAAACCACATTTCTACATCTCTTCTTTTACCTTTTAGCTCCTGGTGGAGCATAGGTCTTCAACAAACACTTTCCAAGTCGTTCTGTTTTTTGCCATTCTTTTAAGATCATTCCATGTCTTCCCCATCATCTTCATCTCTGCTTCTATCTGTCTTCTCCAAGAATTCCTTGGTCTTCCTCTTTGTCTTTTCCCCTGGGGATTCCAAAAAAGGGCCTGTTGTGTAATACTCTCAGTTGGCTTCCGTAGTGTGTGTCCTATCCATCGCCATCGTCTTCGCTGTATCTCTTTATCCACTGGTATTTGACCGGTACATTTCCATAATTCCACGTTAGTGACTTTGTCCTGCCATTTCCATCCCTTTATTCTGCGCAAGCATCCATTAATGAAAGTCTGTACTTTCGTGATTGTCAATTTTGTCATTCTCCATGTTTCACAGCCATATAATAGGACCGACTTAACATTTGAGTTGAAAATTTGTATTTTTGTATTTAGCCTAATTTCTTTGGATTTCCATATGTTTCCCAGTGCAATGAAAGCTCCTCTTGCTTTTGATATCCTTATTTTGGTATCATTTTCTGTTCCTCCCTCTTTATCTATATTACTGCCCAGATATATATAAGATTGTACGTCTAGTAGAGGTATTTCTCCTAGTTTTATATGGTTATTGCCAACTGCATTAATTCTCATAATATTGGTCTTATCTCTATTAATCTTTAGTCCTAGCTGTTGTGATCTCTCATCTAATATACTCATTTTATCCTGCATCTGTTGATGGCTGTGTGATAGGAGAGCTATGTCATCAGCAAAGTCTAAATCATCAAGTTGTTTGGTCAGTGACCACTGGATCCCATTTCTGTTGTTTTGAGTTATTTTCATAATCCAATCTATGGCCAGTAGAAAGAGAAATGGAGACAGGAGGCATCCTTGCCTTACTCCTGTTCTTATTTCAAATGCTTCTGTAAGCTGTTCTTCATGCACCACACTACATTTTGTTCCTTCATACATTGTTTTTATCAGGTTAATAAACTTTATGGGGATTCCGTAATGACTCAGCAACTTCCAAAGCATTCTTCTGTCTAAACTATCAAATGCCTTTTCGTAATCTATGAATCCAATATATAGTGGGGATTTTAGTTCTAAACTTTGTTCAACTATTATACGTAGGGTAGTTATTTGATCAGCACATGATCTGTTCTTCCTAAAACCTGCTTGTTCATCTCTCAAGTGTTTCTCTATAGCCTCTTTTAGTCTCTCCAGAATGATTCTGCCTAATATTTTTCCTGGCACTGATAGTAGCATAATTCCCCTATAATTTGTGCACTCCTGTAAACTTCCTTTCTTTGGTAGTTTGATCATATAACCTTCTCTCCAGTCTTTAGGTATTTCTTCCCTCTCCCAAATTTTATCCAATAGATCATGTAACATCTTGGTAGAGGTGTTAATATCTGCTTTGATGGCTTCCGAAGGAATTTCATCTGGTCCTGTGGCTTTACCATCTTTTAATAATTTGATGGCTTTCATTATTTCTTCTTTGCTTGGTTTTCCGCAGTTAACGTGTAACTCTTCTTCTGCTGGTAGTATATCTGGAGGATTATTTGAGCCGGGTCTGTTCAAAAGTTCTTCAAAGTGTTCTTTCCATCTCTCCATTTGTTCCCTTATATTACTAAGCAGATTTCCTTTCTTGTCTTTGATAAAGGCGTTGATCTGTTTGTATTTTCCACCTAATTTCTTTGTGCTGTTGTACAGTTCTTTCATATTCCCTTTATTTGCTGCTTCTTCTGCCTCTTTAGCTAGTTCATCTATATATTTCCTCTTATCCCTTTTAATGCATCTTCTCACTTCTTTGTTCACCTCTGTGTAAGCTTCCTGTGTCTTGGCTTTATTACTTCTTGTTTTGCTTTTATTTATGTCTGCTTTCTTGTTCTTTCTTTCTTTAATTTTATCCAGGGTCTCTGCTGTCATCCATGCCTTATTCTGGCGTTCTCTTTTCCCCAGTGTTTCTTCGCATGTCTCTTTCCATATATTTTTTACCTGTTTCCAATGATCTTCTATATTTATTGTATTTTCTAGTTGTTGGAGGACTTGGTATTTGTTTGATATTGTGACTGCGAATTTATCTTTAATTCCTTGTTCTTTAAGAAACCCTACATTGAAATACTTTCTACCCTTATTCGTTGTATTATACCTTTTTAATTTAATTTTAAGTTTGGCTAACAGAAGATGATGATCAGAAGCTATATCTGCCCCTCTATATACTTTTACATCCTGTAAGGATGACTTAAATTTATTATTAATACATATGTGATCAATTTGATTTTCCGTTCTATGATCTGGTGACACCCATGTAGCTTTGTGTATTCTTTTATGTTGGAATATTGTTCCTCCTAGGCTCATTTGATTAAGGGCGCAGAAATTCACAAATATCTCTCCATTCTCGTTTATATCTCCAAGTCCATGTTTTCCCATAATCTCTTCGAAGCCTCTGTTGTCTGATCCTACCTTAGCATTTAGGTCTCCCATCAAGATTATAATATCCTTGGCTCGTCTTGCATCCATCTGCCATTGTAGCTGTTTATAAAAATCATCTTTAACTGAGTCATCTTTATCGTTGGTTGGTGCATAGCATTGTATAATGTGTAATTTTATTTTGTTTTTGGTTGTTCTAAATGTTGCTCTCACCAGTCTTGGTCCCACTGCCTCCCATTCTATTAGTGTCTTCTGTGCATTTTTTGATAGCATTATAGCTACCCCTTCGCTATGTTGTGCTCCTGGTTCCTGGTGTCCTGATGATAAAATCATCTCCCCTGTATTCAATTTTATTCTCTCTGCTCCCTGCCATCTTGTTTCACACATTCCCAGAATATCTATCTTATAGTTGGTCATTTCTGCTGCCACTTGTGCCGCTTTTCCCTGTTCGTTAAGGGTACGAACATTCCAGGTGCCAATTCTGGATGATTTCCTGGTAGACAAAGGGTGAGTCGGCAACCCGGACTCCTTATGGCTTTCTCCGGATTGCGTCATACGTCTCTTAGACAGAGAGCCCTTCTCTTTCCTGGTTGACGGATTAACTTTATCTTTCTTTGACTTGTTCATGTTTGTGAAGTTTTTTCGGCTTACTTTTTTTACAGTATGGGATAGCCAGTCCCATGCCTAACCCTCCTTTCTCGCCTCTTACGAACATGCCTGGTAGGGTACAGCGCCGCTATTCTTTACTCCCCTTTCGGGCCCCGGCAGCGCACGGGCGACATTTCTACATACCCCAGTGATTTTCTTGTCTGTTGTACTATTGTCCATGATTTACATCCATCGATCGACCTAAAAGCTTGTCAATTGATCGATCCATCCATTCTTTTTATAAATGTGACTGTTTGCATATCTGTTTACTTTCTGTTTACAATGTGTTTCTGGCAATTGTAATCCCTAGGTCAGTGTCTATCAGCGTCTCTGTTTAAACTATGTCTCCATTAGCAAATCTATGCCTGTGCAATTGCCTCTTTGCAGTGAATCTAAATATACGAGAATTATGCAAACGTTGATTAGTATAAAATACATATTATCGTGTGTGAAACACAGGACCTGAACACCTCCTGGAGTGCAGCCATAATTTTTCAGCCTTACAGACACCTACACACTTTCCTGCCCTCAAGTGAATAAATGCATACTCATAATAGTTGAACAGTTCAATGTTATAAGATGTTAAAACTGTGTTAATGGTAGATGAAGATGTTGTCGAGCTAGTGTTAATGGTAGATGAAGCAGCTTTTAACAATTATTTAGATGAAGCTGTTGTCGAACTGGTGTTAATGGTAGATGAAGCAGCTTTTAACGATTATTTATAGTAGAAATAGTAATAGTTATTTTTGTTTAAGTTGCAGGCATATTTGCATTAGAGATGCTAACAGCAATATGAGTAATAAAAATTGTAATATTAATAGAGATTCTAACTTTAGTAACGGTAATAAAAGTGATGTCAACTATAGTAAAGGTAATATAAACGTGATTGTAATAGCGGTAATATACGTTAACTAGTACTAATTTAATGCTATGGAAGGGGTCTGGATGGTCTACAAGTGAGACTACGGCCTCAGGGCAAAAAGATAGCAGGTTCAAGTCCCGTCACAGAAAAACTTCTCTGTGCTGTTGTAGTTTCCTCCTCCACCTCTGGATAAGGAGATCCGGCGTTCAGCCACATCAGGAGATCCGGCGTTTAGCCACATCAGGAGATCCGGCGTTCAGCCACATCAGGAGATCCGGCGTTTAGCCACATCAGGAGATCCGGCGTTTAGCCACATCAGGAGATCCGGCGTTCAGACACATCAGGAGATCCGGCGTTTAGCCACATCAGGAGATCCGGCGTTCAGCCACATCAGGAGATCCGGCGTTCAGCCACATCAGGAGATCCGGCGTTTAGCCACATCAGGAGATCCGGCGTTCAGACACATCAGGAGATCCGGCGTTTAGCCACATCAGGAGATCCGGCGTTCAGCCACATCAGGAGATCCGACGTTCAGCCACATCAGGAGATCCGGCGTTTAGCCACATCAGGAGATCCGGCGTTCAGCCACATCAGGAGATCCGGCGTTCAGCCACATCAGGAGATCCGGCGTTTAGACACATCAGGAGATCCGGCGTTTAGCCACATCAGGAGATCCGGCGTTCAGCCACATCAGGAGGGCGGGAAACAGCAGCTCCCATGTGCATTCTGCGCACGTTAAAGCACAGTTACAACTGAAATGGAGCAGACCACGATGGTCGCTACACTGGCAAAAGTGAAGCAATTTTAACATCTGTCCATACGATAAACGGATGCTTCGGGTCGGAAGATGCATATATAGCTCCTTGATGTAAACTTACTACAACGCACCCACACCCATTTGTCGGGCGAACACTGAAGATGACTAATGTTAGTAATAAGCAACTGTTGGTAATATAAAGGCACTAATTGTGTTAGTTGTATCTGGCTTACTTTTACTATAACAGTACTACTAGTAGTAAGAGTAATAGTAACAATTGTTACTAGCATTGTAGTAACAGTAATATAGCAACAGTAGTCTTTTTCTTTCATTCCTCGATTGCTTTTCAGTGTCAAAAGAGATATAAAGGAGCCTTTAGTTATGTTTGCTCGTCTGCTGGCTTCTCCTACTGTTGGTTTCCTAGTGTATCCACCATTTTCGTGGTCGTACCTAGGGTCTGGTGTTCTAGCGTTTGGTGAAGGCTCGTTTTGTCGTATTTAAAAAAAAATCTTTTTTTTTGTAAGATCAACGCACGTGGCCAAACTATTTTATCTGTTTCTTTTTTAATATATTCAAAAGCAAAAAATTATCCCTAACTTTTTTCTTAGTTCTTCATTTTTGATTTCTCTGGCTGTTTCTTGCCACACGTCTACCACATTTCATCTCGATAATGATAATGTTATCTAATTGTTTTTGTGTCTAGCGTCTGACAATAGTAGCGCAACGTTGGAATGAAGATGGAGCCGCTGTTGTGCAGTGACAGAAAAATATATATTATACAAAGGTATAATTTATCAGTGGTATTATTTGGTAGTAATAGTGGTATCGGTTTTAATAGCTAATATTGTAATAGTAACTATAGTAGCCTCCGTCAGTTGACAATGGATTTTTCAGCGCCGCTGGAAATGTTATTTTTTTTTCGTCGTGTATTCTCTTTCTCTATGAATCTGTCTGCTTCTTGTTTATTATAGTAACTATAGTTCTAGTGACATTTGGAATTGTATTAGCGGAGTATATTAACTGTATAGGCTGTAGCACCTGTAGTAGTAATTAGTATTGCAACAGTAGTAATGATTTCTCAGTAGAATAGAGCTGTAGTATTAATAGTAGTAGAAATAACAACAATAATAGTAGTTGTGGTAACTGAATTTCTAATACGCACCAATGTAATATACGTAGTAATGTTTAAAGTAAAAGTAATTCTCGTTGTAATTAAGTAGCATTAAAATAGTGTGAACAGTAGTCGTTGTAACAGCTATGATCGTAAATTAATTGTAGTAAACCAGTTATCGTAGTAAAGTGTTTATTATTTTAATATATGAATTCGTCACTTATGCAGCAAAGATATCGACTATTCTATTCACGGAGTCTGTTTTATTTCAGCCGGGGCGTCCTGATATCCACTCCGGCCGTCCTAGCTGATTTCCATGCATTAAAGATTATCAGTATCGAGGTCTGCGTCTCGTATGTCGATGATTCCCATGTTAAGAAGAGTCTGCCAACTACAACAAACCCAAGCATTTGGATACCTTAATGTGTTTCTGTGCTGGACATGGTTCATTTCTTGGTGTTTTTCCGTGAAGCCATGCCTCATATCTTGATGTGTTTCTGTGCTAGCCATGGCTCATGTCTTGATGTGTTTCTGTGCTAGCCATGGCTCATATCTTAGCTTGTGTGTGTGTTTGGCCATGGCTCATATCTTGGTGTGTGTCATGTTAGTCATATCTCATATCTTGGTGTGTCCGTGTTAATCATGTCTCATATCTTTATGTGTGTATGTGTTTAGTCATATCTCATATCTTAGTGTGTATCTGTGTTAGTCATGTGTCATATCTTTGTGTGTGCATGTTTGGGTTAGTGATATCTCATATCTTTGTGTGCATGTTTATGTTAGTCATATCTCATATCTTTGTGTGTGCATGTCTGTGTATGTCACATCTCATATCCTTGTGTGTGCATGGCTATGTTAGTCATATCTCATATCTTTGTGTGTGCATGTCTATGTTATTCATATCTCATATCTTTGTGTGCATGTCTATGTTAGGCATGTGTCATATCTTTGTGTGTGCATGTCTATGTCAGTCATATCTCATATCTTTATGTGCATGTTTATGTTAGTCATGTGTCATATATCTTGATGTGTGTCAGTGTTAGTCATGCCTCGTATCGCTGTGTGCATGTCTGTGTTGGTCACATCTCATATCTTTGTGTGTGCATGTCTGTGCTAGTCACCTCTAGTGACTCGGGCAGATGGTGCTCGTAAACCTGGGAGGGTCGATCATCTAAGGGCAGAATCCCCCTACAGAAAAGATCATCTGCGCCTTGCAGGAAGATTGGGGACAATCAAAGGCTAAGGAATGCAAACCTGAATAAAATGCTGGCTGAAATCGAATGCACTGGGTCATTGGCGCAGAACACAGTGCAACGTTTTAACGGGTGTTCAATCAGAGTAGATCTGGCAGACTCTAATTGTGATGTTCTGTCTGTGGGGGCGATCAACACACTTAACCTGACAGCTGACTTCATGTGAGAGCCCGGAATCCTACTCTGATTGAATCCTGATCGCAGAGAGAGAGAGAGAGAGAGAGAGAGAGAGGTGATATGGGCGAAGAAAGATCGGTTAAATTGTATTGGCAAGACTCCCAGTACAGCTTGTAAACGCCAGCCTCCTTTCCCTGCCGATGTCTCCCTCGTTCAGTGTTGGAAAGAATCACAAACTGCCGCCATATTTGCTGGTGTATTTGGGAGCGATGGTGAACTGCCTTCCTCTGGTTTGTTTCGGAGCAGTATCTGGAGGTCATATATAAATAAATAACGAATGGTTTTCGAAATAAATAAATAATGTTATTTATTATTACAAAGTTGCATGTGTCCAAAGTGTCTGGCATTTTGTTTCAAATTCTTCATCAGCGTTCTGAATATGCTGCTATTGAGCTTCAATTCTGGGACCAGTGGATGCCATCGATATGATTGTTAAGTGGGCCGTGTCATCTACTTATCTTTAGTATTTATGCCTTGGAAATGTTCATTTTCATGTTGAATCTTTCACAACATTTAATGTAGTAATGTTGCGAGACGTTGCTGTTTGTCTTCATTACACTGATCAAATGCCATTAAAGATGTGAACAAAGACTTCCAATCGGGCGTTAAGGCATGTGCTATCGAAATTGATCTTGAGAACACATAAAACAGGGTAGCTTTTCATTTCTTGATGGTCTCATTGCATGCGCCCAATTTCAGTCAAGTTCTCATTTAATGAATTTGAGTGGCCTTTCTCCAGCGGAAATCGACAATAAACGAGGTAAGTGGAATTCCAAATAAAAAAAATATGCATCTCTACCTACCAAAGGGCTCACCTCTGTCTCGTGTGCTTTTCAGCGCGTTAAACATTAGAACGGATTGACGTCATTGCATTTCCATGTCAACTACGTCACTTGTCCCAGAAACCAATAAAGTGCTCAACCTGATCGTTCTGTTCAGTATTAGAGTGTCGCGTTCTGGGAAAAAAAGGTGCGCAGCTCATGATACACACTTCCAGGTCGTTGTAACGAATCCGTGTAGACCTCGCGGTCGGTGAGCGTGCCAAAGAATCTCTATCCCAGCAAATAAATCAGGCCACCGCTTCGGTGAATTACTCGATCCGACCGCCGTCCAGCTGCTGGTGAATTTGCATTTGAACACAGATCACACATCCTGTCTCAGGGCAAAGCCTTATACCGTTCCACTTCAATCAACGGTGAGTCGCCTGTAGCACGAATCTCGGCGCTAGGGGCCAAAACTATACTGACTTTGTGATCAGGTGAATGCGGCCGATCCATTTCTTTCTCTGTAAAAAACGATAATACAGACCAGAAAGAAGCAATTGAAAACTCACTGCAGCAAAAATACCACCAGTCACAAACCTGATTTAACTAGACGGCCATCTTGTCCCGCCGCACTAACCGGAAGTCTTTTTCAACGGCAGCACTGTAAGAACGACAGGTGCACCGACTACAGGTCTAGGGAGTACATTGTCTTACGCTGAAGATATAGGGATTGGGAGCATGCTGCTCGCTCCAGACTAAACTTACCCGTTTGAGAAGATGGTGCTGTGAAGCACAAGCACTGGTATACTAGGCAGCTGTGACATGGCTCTCCCTAAGCAACCGTGTTGTCAACACACCTACACAAGTAGTGAACGTGGACTCACAGGTTATTGCGAGGACCCACACGCATATTGAAGGACTAGAACGGATGCAAATTAAGACCATGTGCATCATATTTGTTGCACTAAAGCCATACCTTGCAGGGCCATGCTGTATTACCTTGACTTTCCACCATCGTAGATACAATAAAGCTGCTCAAAGCAAGCGCCCATCTCCAAGTCAGCACTGATGTACAACATTCATTACATAGTTAGATTGGGGGGACAAAGGGCACCAGACTTAAAAATGGAAAGAGGTCGGCTCGGGATAAGGACATTATTCAACATATTTGTCCACTTGAGGACACTGAACCTAGGGAAGAATGGATACAGGTGCCACCTAAGTGTTCTATGTCTTTTTTTCGGTTTCCATCACTTTGATCAGAGAATGTAGACAACAAAACACTGTGGTCCTGGAGGTAGAGATGAAGGTTTTCACCTATGAGAATTCATCTGAGGGTAACGGAGTCATTCACACTGATGGGTCTGTTATCGGCACAGTCAAGGATCAATGACTTTAATGGCGCAGGTCAAATGAAGAACAATAAGGGAAGATATAGGTGCTTTCGCTGTACCAGTAAGTAGTTTGACCATGGAGATTATGGCAGTTACTAACGGTTTGGCCACGCTTGCAAGGTACTCAAGTGTTTTCTCTGATTGACTTAGTTTACATGCTCAGGAAAGTCGAAGCGGGATAGGCTCGAAGAGAGTGGGTGGAGTCAATAGAGAACTCAAAACTGATTAGGATTTGTTTTACTTGCGTGCCTGGCATTCAGTTGTGAGACGAAAGGAAAGAAACTTTCTGAAACGGCCGTTGTGGGTAGCGAACGTGCAATGAACCGGGCTTATATATGTGAGGTAAGTCGAGTTAATGATTCAAAGAATTATCATGAATATAAAATGTCATGTTCAAACTAAATGAACATTAGGCTAACAATGAAGAAGCCAGAAAGGGGCGCTGCTCGGGGAGCCACAGGAATTTTTAATATACTGATATAAGTCGCGTTACTTTTATATTAAAATACTGACGTCAGATATATATGTGTCTAATGTTTTTATTTGTAACACACTGATGTCTGTGAAATCAACACAAAACTTGAGTCGTTAGTCTTCACTATCCACTGAGGGACATACTGGGGAGACGAACGGAACACTTATGAACTTAGTCGATGTGCAGTGAGGATACGTCTAAACTAGACGTCAAACTAAACTAGACAGAGATACAGACATAGATAGATAGATATACAGACAGACGGACGGACAGACGGACGGACGGACGGACGGACGGACGGACGGACGGACGGACGGACGGATGGATGGATGGATGGATGGATGAATGGATGGATGGATGGATGGATGGATGGATGGATGGATGGATGGATGGATGGATGGATAGATAGATAGATAGATAGATAGATAGATAGATAGATAGATAGATAGATAGATAGATAGATAGATAGATAGATAGATAGATAGATAGATAGATAGATAGATAGATAGATAGATAGATAGATAGATAGATAGATAGATAGATAGATAGATAGATGAAACGAATGTTACTTTTTTGGTTGTTATTTCCATTTGATGCTACAGTAACCGACCCACTATCTCACCCTCTGTGTACGCTCCATGTGATCTTAGCCACACATCTCGTGGAGGTGTGTTAATCCAAATGTTTGTATCTCAGCGAATGCTTCCTGAGGTCTCCGCTCGGAACACTGAATCTGTAGTACGCTCAAAAATAATGAATATTACATAACACTTTCCCCACCCCACCAACATTTCCATCATGTTCTCTCTCTCTCTCTCTATCTATCTATCTATCTATCTATCTCCATCTCTCTCTCTTGAACTGTTTTCGCCCACCTACCTGTTTTGTTTTCCATCATTCCATGAGATTCCTCCAAGCATGTTGTTTGTGCAATGCACTACGTGCTGTTTTGTTGAGGGAAAAGTCAGTAGTTCTTTGGGTGTGACGTTCTCACTTCATAAATAGATTTACCTGTGTGCTTAGTGTGTGAACTTAGTAAGTTTCTACGAGTAAATCTTATATTGAGTTGGTTACAATTTGTGGGTATGTAATTAAGTGGTGTTCTTGTTAAGTTTTGCTAAGCTGAATATGTTCTCGGAATAATGCTGTTGTGGAAGCGCATTGACATCAGATATATGGTTTGAGTTAAATACTTAAAATATAGAGTTTATCTAAATCATTTACAGTCTAGGTTGTGTAAGTCATTGAGATAGCCTAGTTTGTGTAAATCATTGAGATAGCCTAGTGTGTATAAATTATTGAGATCACCTAGTTTGTATAAATCATTGAGATAACCTAGTTTGTGTAAATCATTGAGATAGCCTAGTTTGTATAAATTATTGAGATAACCTAGTTTGTATAAATTATTGAGATAGCCTAATTTGTATAAATTTTTGAGATAACCTAGTTTGTATAAATTATTGAGATAACCTAATTTGTGTAAATCATTGAGATAACCTAGTTTGTGTAAATCATTGAAATAGCCTAGTTTGTATAAATTATTGACATAACCTAGTTTGTATAAATTATTGAGATAACCTAATTTGTGAAAATCATTGAGGTAACCTAGTTTGTGTAAATTATTGAGATAACCTAGTTTGTATAAATTATTGAGATTACCTAGTTTGTATAAATCATTGAGATAGCCTAGTTTGTATAAATTATTGAGATTACCTAGTTTGTATAAATTATTGAGATAACCTAGTTTGTATAAATTATTGAGATAACCTGGTTTGTATAAATTATTGAGATAACCTAGTTTGTATAAATTATTGAGATAACCTAGTTTGTATAAATTATTGAGACAACCTAGTTTGTATAAATTATTGAGATAACCTAGTTTGTATAAATTATTGAGATAACCTAATTTGTGTAAATCATTGAGATAACATAGTTGTGTAGATCATTGAGATAACCTAGTTTGTATAAATTATTGAGATAACCTAGTTTGTATAAATGATTGAGATAACCTGGTTTGTGTAAATCATTGAGATAACATAGTTTGTATAAATCATTGAGATAGCATAGTTTGTGTAAATAATTGAGATAGCCTAGTTTGTGTAAATTTTGAGATAGCTTAGTTTGTGTAAATCATTGAGATAACCTAGTTTGTGTAAATCATTGAGATAGCCTAGTTTGTACAAATCATTGAGATAGCCTAGTTTGTACAAATCATTGAGATAGCCTAGTTTGTATAAATCAATGCGATAGCCTGGTTTGTACAAATCATTGAGATACCGATAGATAAATATTTTACAAAGACTAGTTTGCCTTTCTTATGCCAATGTTTTAAAACGATGCATTTTTACGGCGACTCTAAAGCTGAATGTGGCTGCAGTCTTTAGAAGGCTCAAATGTCAGGAAATGACACAGCAAATATTGTTTATTTCTTGTTCGACTGCAACTAGAGACACTGATGAAATTATTGTTTATTCTATTTTATGACACTGACGTCGGATATATAAGTGGCGTTATTTCTTGTAATACCTTGATGTCGGACACTGAAGTAGAGTTGTTATTCTTGTAATACCTTGATGTCGGACACTGAAGTAGAGTTGTTATTCTTGTAATACCTTGATGTCGGACACTGAAGTAGAGTTGTTATTCTTGTAATACACTGACGTCAGATATATAAGTCGAGTTTTGGTTATTTTTAATAAACAGATATGAGTTGCGCTACTTTTCTATCAAGTATTGTTCCTGCTATACACTGACGTTAGATATATATGTCTAATGTTTTTATTTGTAACACACTGACGTCAGATATATATGTCTAATGTTTTTATTTGTAACACACTGACGTCAGATATATATATGTCTAATGTTTTTATTTGTAACACACTGACGTCAGATATATATGTCTAATGTTTTTATTTGTAACACACTGACGTCAGATATATATGTCTAATGTTTTTATTTGTAACACACTGACGTTAGATATATATGTCTAATGTTTTATTTGTAACACACTGACGTCAGATATATATGTCTAATGTTATTGTTTGTAACACACTGACGTCAGATATATAAGCCTAGATGCTATTATTTGTAAAACACTGACGTCAGATATATATGTCTAATGTTTTTATTTGTAACACACTGACGTCAGATATATAAGTCTAGATGTTATTATCTGTAACACACTGACGTCAGATATATAAACCTAGATGCTATTATTTGTAACACACTGACGTCAGATATATAAGCGTAGATGTTTTTATTTGTAATACACTGACGCCAAATATATAAGTCTAGATGTTATTATTTGTAACACACTGACGTCAGATATATAAGCCTAGATGTTTTTATTTGTAACACACTGACGCCAGATATATAAGTCTAGATGTTATTATTTGTAACACACTGACGTCAGATATATAAGCCTAGATGTTTTTATTTGTAACACACTGACGCCAGATATATAAGCCTAGATGTTATTATTTGTAACACACTGACGCCAGATATATAAGTCTAGATGTTATTATTTGTAACACACTGACGTCAGATATATAAGCCTAGTTGTTATTATTTGTAATACACTGACGTCAGATATATAAGTCTAGATGTTATTTTTTGTGAAACACTGACGTCAGATATATAAATCTCTTAAGTGATTATTTGTAAAACACTGACGTCAGATATATAAGTCTAGATGCTATTATTTGTAACACAATGACGTCAGATATATAAGTCTAGATGCTATTATTTGTAACACAATGACGTCAGATATATAAGTCTAGATGCTATTATTTGTAACACAATGACGTCAGATATATAAGTCTAGATGCTATTATTTGTAACACATTGGCGTCAGATATATAAGCCTAGATGCTATTATTTGTAACACAATTACGTCAGATATATAAGTCTAGATGCTATTATTTGTAACACAATGACGTCAGATATATAAGTATAGATGCTATTATTTGTAACACAATGACCTCAGATATATAAGTCTAGATGCTATTATTTATAACACAATGACGTCAGATATAAGTCTAGATGCTATTATTTGTAACACACTGACGTCAGATATATAAGTCTAGATGCTATTATTTGTAACACACTGACTTCAGATATATAAGTCTACGTGCTATTATTTATAAAACACTGACGTCAGATATATAAGTCGAGTTTTGGATATTTTAATAAACTGATATAAGTGGCGCTACTTTCCTATCAAATATTGTTCCTGCTATACACTGACGTTAGATATATAAGCCTAGATGCTATTATTTGTAACACACTGACGTCAGATATATAAGCCTAGATGCTATTATTTGTAACACACTGACGTCAGATATATAAGCCTAGATGCTATTATTTGTAACACACTGACGTCAGATATATAAGCCTAGATGCTATTATTTGTAACACACTGACGTCAGATATATAAGTCTAGACGTTATTATTTGTAACACACTGACGTCAGATATATAAACCTTGATGCTATTATTTGTGACACACTGACCTCAGATATATAAGCCTAGATGCTATTTTTTGTAACACACTGACGTCATATATATAAGTATAGATGTTATTGTTTGTAACACACTGACGTCAGATATATAAGCCTAGATGCTATTATTTGTAATACACTGACGTCAGATATATAAGTCTAGATGTTATTGTTTGTAACACACTGACGTCAGATATATAAGTCTAGATGTTATTGTTTGTAACACACTGACGTCAGATATATAAGCCTAGATACTATTATTTGTAACACACTGACGTCAGATATATAAGCCTAGATGCTATTATTTGTAACACACTGACGTCAGATATATAAGTCTAGATGTTATTATTTGTAACACACTGACGTCAGATATATATAAGCCTAGATGCTATTATTTGTGAAACACTGACGTCAGATATATATATCTAAATGTTATTATTTGTAACACACTGACGTCAGATATGTATTTCTAGATGTTATTATTTGTGAAACACTGACGCCAGATACATAAGTCTAGATGTTATTATTTGTAAAACACTGACGTCAGATATATAAGTCTAGATGCTATTATTTGTAACACAATGACGTCAGATATATAAGTCTAGATGCTTTTATTTGTGACACAATGACGTCAGATATATGTCTAGATGCTACTATTTGTAACACGATGACGTCAGATAAATAAGTCTAGATGTTATTATTTGTAACACACTGACGTCAGATATATAAGTCTAGATGTTATTTTTTGTAACACGATGACGTCAGATAAATAAGTCTACATGTTATTATTTGTAAAACACTGACGTCAGATATATAAGTCTAGATGCATTTTTTTGTAACACAAGGATGTCAGATATATAAGTCTAGATGTTATTATTTGTAACACACTGACGTCAGATATATAAGTCTAGATGCTATTATTTGTAACACACTGACGTCAGATATATAAGTCTAGATGTTACTATTTATAAAACACTGACGTCAGATATATAAGTAAGAACAGATGTGTTGTTATGCTGTTCTGGTGCTCGAGATTTTGTTATCGTAATCAAATATTGTTCCTGCTAGCTTTGAAGTCTCTCCCCACATCTCAACGCCCGGTGTTTAGAATTTCTACTGTTGACATGGCTAGAAGGTGTAACTGTTCAGTTTCTTCTCTCTCTCTCTTATTTCTTCTGTCGTTATATTTCTCGTAAATATTTGCTCTCTTGTAACAATATGCTCAGAACCTGACTTGGCTTGAATAAAGATTAAAGCAAAAATGATTGTAGCAATGATAACATTTCCTACGTTTGGTACAAATGTCTGTTTGAAATGATTGTCTTAGATAAGTTCTTAGTAAACTTCGCTGCCGTGATATTATTAATATTATTAGAGAAATCCACATCTCAGTAGCTAACGTTGATAACTTTTAGCTATTTATTGTTCGTGGCACGTCAAATTCATTCAATTCGATTTGAAATTATCTTTGAGATTTCGCTTTCTCACGTCATTTGAAATCACGCCACTGATCTACTGCATGTTTGTAACGTTCTAGATCATCGTTTTATTTGACAAAATTTACTACATATTTTCTCATATCATATAACAATGCTACCAGATACTTCATCCCCCCCCCCCCCCACAAAAAAAATGTCCATTGGTTTACTATTTATGTTGATATTACATTTTCAAATCTGTCAGATTCAACTTTACTTCATATACCAAGACTATGCAAAACAAACATAAACATAATTGTGTGTTATTCTTACAATTAAAAATTAAAAACTGAAATGATGATCCATATAGCACGATAGAAGATCACAATTGTGAATGTATGGCCATGATCCAACTGAAAACAGAAAATCATTAAGTGAGAGTCTGAGAAGAACTCTTCAGCTCAGAAGATCAGTAAATAAGCATGAAGTTAATGTTTTGACGTGAATTGAGGATGGTCGGTAACTAACTAAAAAGTATATCTAAATGCCTTAATATGCATGCTGTGATAACTTACTGCATAACTATGTAAATACCTAACTATGAATCTTGTGATAACATACTGCATAACTATGTAAAAACCTAACTATGAATCATGCATAACTTAAACAGACAGCTGACTTCATGAGAGAGTCTGGAATCTTACTCTGATTTGTTTATTGATCTCAGAGAGAGAGAGAGAGAGAGAGAGAGAGAGAGAGAGAAAGAGAGAATCATGTGATAACTTACTGCATAACTATTTAAATACCTAACAATTAATCATGTGAGAACTAACAAAATAACTATGCAAATACCTAACTATGAATCATGTGATAAATTACTGCATAACTATGCAAATACCTAACTATGAATCATGTGATAACTTACTGCATAACTATGCAAATACCTAACAATGAATCATGTGAGAACTTACTGCATAACTATGTAAATACCTGCCTATGAATCATGTGATAACTTAAAGCATAACTATGTAAATACCTAACAATGAATCTGTGATAACTTAAAGCATAACTATGTAAATACCTAACTATGGATCATGTGAGAACTAACTAAATAACTATGCAAATACCTAACTATGGATGATGTGATAATGATGGGATAACGAACTAAATAGCTGTGTAAACATATAACAATGGATAATGTGATGACTTACTAAATAACTGTGTAAAAATATAACTATGGATAATATGATGACTAACTAAATAACTATCTAAATACGTAAATATGTGTGATGTGATAATGATGTGATAGCGAACTAAATAATAATCTAAATAACTTATTATGGATGATGTGATAACTAAAAAAACTATCTAAATACCTAACTATCGATACTTTGGTTCATTAATTCATTGCGTGTCGTCTCCGCGTCGAAGTTTGGCCATCTATCTTTTACGTCACATAGTACCATTGCTGGTGTATGACAGGGGGCAGCGATAGGACCAGAGAAATAAAGGCCGCTTGGTCAAAGCAGTCGCCACGACGTGTGAGACTCAGGATTTTTATTTCACCCCCGATAGAAAAAATCCTTTCTGTCTACCGCGGGCTTCGAACACCGAACGTCGGCTTTTCAGCCAGCGGAACAGTGGTTTTAGCCGCACGGCCACGAGCGCCATTCTGCTATGTCTCTTGCTTTGATGTTGCAGGTTGGCATAGGCTAATATGTACATCCTTTAATGTTACTCGTCCATGGCAGTTTTGACCTGCCTCTGCCTCTTTTACCTTGTATTTTCCCTTCCAAGATTACTTTTAGTAGATTACAGTGTCTTTTAACATGCCTCAAAAATCACATCTATCTTGTTTGAATTGTATTTAGTAGTTCTCTTTTCATTTTTAGTTGTTTTAAGAACTTCATCGTTTGTTTTATTTTTTCCCTCAAATTTGTCATATTCTTCTATAAATCCACATTTCTAAGGCTTCAATTTTCTCTTCTGTTTTCTTGGCTAATGTCCACATTTCTGCACCATACAGGAATGTTGAGAAGATAGAACAATTTGCTATTCTTAGCTTTAGTCCTGATGTTATTTCTTTTCATGTTAGTATAGTTTTCTTGGCATTAATATTCCTTTTTGCTATTCCTGTTATTTTTGTTTTGTTTATTTCAGCTTTACATTTTTCATCACTGGTTTTTGTATCTCCAAAGTAGTTGTAGCTCTGAACTGTCTCCAGGTCTATTCCTTCAACTTTGATATCTACTTGTTGGTTTTGAGTATTATCTTTGTTTATGATCATAGTTTTAGTCTTTTTTATATTCATATTAATCCATATTTTTTGCCTGTCATTTGTATTTCATTAAGTAATTTATGTAGATCTTTATGATTTTCAGCTAGTAAAATAGTGTCATCAGCATATCTTAGGTTATTGATTATTGTTTCAATAATGTTTAGGCCTGGCATCTCTGTGATGTTTCTAATGATGTGATAACTAGCTAAATAACTATCTAAATAGCTATCTATAGATGATCTGCTGGTAACTAACTAAATAACTATACAGAAACCTAACTATGGATGATCTGATAACTAACTAATTATTATTTAAATATTTATTATTTTAAATAATTATTTTAAAAATAATATTATGTAATCCCTCTTCGATAACGTAGATATGAGAAAGAGTGCCTCAGTGTTAGAAGAATCGTCCTTCAAATATGGAAATATGGAAGTGGATCATGGACAGTCAGACAACACACAAGAAAAATATAGAAGGCTATGTAATGTATTTTACAGAAGAATGTTGAGACCAACACTGGCAGCTAAACATTGTAACGAGGTTCTAAAGATGGCCAAAGTAAATTATTAATATATCAATTAACAATAATTAACAAATTAATAATCAATAATAATGTGTGTTTCTATTTCAATAAATACAGTAATGCGCGAAGAACAGGCTGGGTTTAGAAAAGGCAGAAGCTGCCTTAACCACATTTTTACTCTACGACTTATATTGGAGGAACACATTGAAAAGCAACAATCTTTTGTACTTAACTTCATCTTCTCTGCTTCTTCTTCTTCTCCTGCTTCTTCTTCTTCTTCTACTTCTATCCTTCCTCTGTTGCCGTTGGCGTCGAGGGGAGAAACAATCTGCGATTCTTTGCTCTTCTGTTGGCCTCTTCTGATGTTATCCCTCCTAGTGACTCTAGTATTCCCTTTATCCATCTCTTTCTCGGTCTTCCTCTTAATCTGGCGTTTTCGTAGCGTTTGTTTATGGCTCTCTGATTCATTGTTAGTTCTTTCTGTCTTGTTATGTGGCCGAACCAATTTATCTGTTGTTTCTTTATGTATTCGATGGCTGGTTCAATTTCGAGTTTCTTCCTCAGGTGAGTGTTTCTTACTCTGTCCCTTAAGCTGTATCCTGTCATTCTTCTGACACATTTCATTTCTGTGGTCGTTATCTTTCTTATTGTTCTAGAGTCCAGCGTCCAATTCTGGCACTGATAGCACAGCGTTGGTAGAAAAATTGATTTGTATATTGCCCTTTTTGCTTCCGTAGTTATTGCTTTGTTTTTCAATAGTGTTGATACTTGGCCTATAACTTGACATGCTTTGTTACACCTTATATCTATCTCGGTCTCTTGGTTATTGTCTTGTGTTAGCGTGCTACCCAGATACTTAAAATTGTCAACTTGCTTCAAAGATGTATTATCTATTATGATGTTTAGTTTTCCTTTCTTTCTCGCTATTGCCATTACTTCAGTTTTGCTTATGTTGATCTTCATGTTGTATTGTTTACAAGTGTTGTTTAGCCTGTTGATATGTTCTTGTAGGTCCTCAGTTGTTTCATGTATCAGAACTTGGTCGTCTGCAAATAGTATTTCTTTTATTTCTTCCTCTCTTCTGTAGTTTTCTGGTACGTATATGTCGTTTTCTTCTGTGTTATCGTTTGTTGTCATCCGTGTTGGTATATTTCCTTTGATTGGGCATGCTATTTTGCATATATTGTCCATATATGTGATGAAAAGTAAGGGGGAAAGCACACAGCCTTGTCTTACTCCGGAGTTAATGGTGAAATGTTTAGAGTAGCCTGCTGAAGATCTTACTGTAGTGCGACTACTTTCATAGAGGCTATTGCATATCTCTACTAGGTGGTGACTCACTCCGTAGAAGGGCAATACGGACCACAGTTGTTCCCAGTCCACCCTATCGAACGCCTTTTCTTGGTCAATAAAAGCTGTATACAGTGTTTTATTATGCTCTATTGTTTTCTCCGCTAGTTGTTTAATGATAAATAGGGCATCTGTGCAACCTCTGTTCCTCCTGAAGCCCATCTGAGCATCGCTTAGTTGTGGGTCTATAATTGGTCTCAATCTTTTTTCAACTATCTTGGCATATAACTTCCCTGTGTGGCTTAATAGTGATATTCCTCTATATTGGTTGCAGTCTCTTCTGCTAACCTTCTTTCTTAACTTCATCGACTTCAAAAAAGCATTTGATAGTATTCATAGAGATTCTTTGTGGAAAATTCTGAAGCAATATGGCTTACCATTAACCATCATAAATATTATCAAAGACATGTATGATGGTTACACATGTGCAGTTCGAACTGAGGAAGGACTGAACGAATGTTTCCCAATAGTAACTGGGGTTAAACAATGATGTTTTTTTTATCACCTTTGTTATTTGGAATTGTTATGGACTTCATAATGAAGAAATGCTGCACTGGTAATAAAGGCATCGAAATGGATACAAGGAGACTGTTTGGAGGACCTCGACTTTGCTGATGACATAGTCCTCATCAGCAGTCAGATAAAAACGATGCAGGAAAACACAAATGAACTGTCATCAATAGTCAGCAAAATTGGGCTTGAGATCAATCATGAAAAAACTAAAGTCCTGAAAAGCTTAATTTCAACAGACGACAAAATATACATGGAAAACAAATCACTGGAAGAGATCGATCACTTTATCTATATTGGAAGTCACATTGATCGAGATGGGGATACAAGCAAAGAAATTAGAATCAGAACAGCTAAAGCAGCAATGTCTTTCAGAAGCCTTGACAAATTGTGGAAATCAAAACTCATCAGCACAAACACAAAACTTAGACTACTCAAATCAAATATACTATTAACCCTTACGTATGCTTGTGAAAGCTGGAAAACAACAAGAGATATAGAAACAAAGTTGAACGCATTCGAAAACAATGTCTAAGGAAAATACTTGGTATAGCGTGGAACGAATTCAAAACAAACGAGGAAATTAAAGAAATCGCCAATCAACCACTAATATCTTCAGTAATAAAGAAAAGACGATGGTCATATGTTGGAAATGTCATGAGAAGAGATAATAACCGAATAGCAAAGCAAGCCCTCATGTGGGAAACAACAGGTAAGAGAAAAAGAGGAAGACCCAGTGAGGCACTGAGAAGAACATTGATGAAAGAGGCAAGAGCAGCAGGAATCGGCTCCCTAAATGAGATAGTGCTGCTTGCACAGAATAGAGACAAATGGCGAGATTTGATAAAATATCTTTAAAAGAATTGAAAACTGCTAGAACAAAAATTCAGATAAGAGAAGGAGTATATTGGTCTACGCCCTATGGGCCGGCTACGGCTCGAAAGGTCAATAGATAGAATCATGTTTGTTTAGTCATGTTATGGGAATGAAACATATGGAATACATTATAACAACAGGAACAAATGGAAGAAGAAGAATTAGAGCAAAACAATTAGAGAAGATACCAGACAGATAAAGAGAATGATTGATGAAACGTCAACAGCAAAACTGGCAACAGCAGCAGAGATTGAAAGAAAAGTAAAAGATAAAAAGATAAATAAAAGTTTGTGCCAGTGTGACATTGAAAGCAAATTGGTGGAAGTAATCGATTGAAGGTCACCGCTGTGGGGAGGTGGCCAGAACATTTGTCGCTGGTGGGCGTGGTTGGTGAAGACTAAATGCTGGATCGTGATCTTTTAGCGGTTGATCCTTGCAAATGGTAACTTGGTGCACAAGGACGACAACTTCATTTGGAAACAAATGGTAACTTGGTGCACAAGGACGACAACTTCATTTGGAAACAAATGGTAACTTGGTGCACAAGGACGACAACTTCATTTGGAAACAAATGGTAACTTGGTGCACAAGGACGACAACTTCATTTGGAAACAAATGGTAACTTGGTGCACAAGGACGACAACTTCATTTGGAAACAAATGGTAACTTGGTGCACAAGGACGACAACTTCATTTGGAAACAAATGGTAACTTGGTGCACAAGGACGACAACTTCATTTGGAAACAAATGGTAACTTGGTGCACAAGGACGACAACTTCATTTGGAAACAAATGGTAACTTGGTGCACAAGGACGACAACTTCATTTGGAAACAAATGGAATAACACAACATGCAGTTCTTGGTCTTACTTCTGGGGCTGGTGTACACTTTCTTTTGGGAGCTAAAAATAGATTCATCCTACAAGCCCCAGATTATCGGAGAAAATAACAACCGTGCGGAAATGCCAGAATTCGACATTCCCTTGTTTTTCTGTGTTAAGTGATCCTGCCTACGAGTTGGCCAGAATTCAAGTTTCCAATATGAAGATTGTTTGTGCCTGACTCTTATTTGCAAAATAATTCCATCAAAGACAACTTGCATGTTATGCCAGATAACACATCATTCTTTAACATATTTTCTCTATTATTAATGCATGCGTTTAATAACTGCATTTTTTTGTCGGTTATTGTTAATGTTCATATTGTTATTGACTACCGCACAAATTAGGTGTTTGAGAAAAACTGTAAGAGTGACCAGAAGAGACAAAACCTAAAGTGGTTCGTCGCCTGCTCTTCGTCTAATAACTCCAAAAACATGGTTTCAATAGCATAGCTACAGAGTGAGCAAAAAGACATGGTTTCAATAGCATAGCTACAGAGTGAGCAAAAAGACATGGTTTCAATAGCATAGCTACAGAGTGAGCAAAAAGACATGGTTTCAATAGCATAGCTACAGAGTGAGCAAAAAGACATGGTTTCAATAGCATAGCTACAGAGTGAGCAAAAAGACATGGTTTCAATAGCATAGGTACAGAGTGAGCAAAAAGACATGGTTTCAATATTATAGCTACAGAGTATGCAAAGATTGTTTCAGTAGAATAGTTATATAGTTCCCATTTTCTGACTCAAAATATATGAGGGCGATACGGTTATATAGTCTACGCTTCAGAACACAACTATTGCAGAACCACTATTGTATGGATCCGCCTCAGTCAGCCTTATTGTTAAAATGTATATTAATAATTAGGGAAAGGCAACAGCAGATTAGGATGAAGGTTAACTAATAAGTGAAACTTTCAATATTAATACATAACGAATAAGTAATAATTTTAAAATTAAAATCTAACTCTGAAACTGGGTTCTGCGGAGGTGAGGAAGGGGGCACATGTGTCCGATCAGGGCTGGAAGAAATATGTTCAATATTTTGCATTTAAAATCTAAATAGATAATAGATAATAAACGAATAAATAAACAAATGAATAAATGAAAGCAAGAGCCAAATTAAACGTAGAACAAAATATTAATGATATACAATTTTGTACAATGTACCTTCGTAGAATTTTATAGCTCTCAATTTCATGTGACGTTTTTCACATTCATGAAGAAACTTTCGTTTATGTTTACAATTTTCATTTCTTCATAAAGATTTGAAGACAATTATTATTACATTAAATTAGAAAGAAATCTAGAGGTAAGACATCGGCCTCTGGACAAGCAAGGCAATCCACAGGCGTTGGAAATTACACCCAAAAATAAAAAATAGAATAAAAATCTGCGTTTTCTTCGTGGCAGTACCCTTCCATGGAATCTTTATGGTGAGACCCAACCAATAGCCCTTTCTGGTAACGACTAAAAACTACAGTGCATATTCTGAGTACGTTAAAGATCACCTGGCAATTAAACATCGAAAATAGCGGGCCATGGTGGCTGCTTCTAAGGGAAATTGTTCGGTAAATGTACCCATGTCGTGTAACGGAGTTCGTGCACGTATCAGGGCTCTCACTGGAAGTTCTCAGTGTTTCATGGAGGAGATCGTAGCACCTATGGACGTGTCCGGAGTGCAGTGATAATGATCCTAATATAACATAATAACATTCTTGATTGCTGTGTATTCGTAACAAGAAAGTAGCCAATTAATCCAGATTGTCAGCGTATTCGACTTTGAAAATCGATGCTACAAAAATGTATCTGTCGTCTTGTTTGTAGTTTTGTTTGTCGTCTTGTTTGTCGTCTTGTTTGTCGTTTTGTTCGTAGTTTTGTTTGTCGTCTTGTTCGTAGTTTTGTTTGTTGTCTTGTTTGTCGTCTTGTTTGTCGTCTTGTTTGTTGTTTTGTCTGTCGTCTTGTTTGTCGTCTTGTTTGTTGTTTTGTCTGTCGTCTTGTTTGTTGTTGTGTCTGTCGTCTTGTTTGTTGTTTTGATTGTCGTCTTGTTTGTTGTTTTGTCTGTCGTCTTGTTTGTTGTTTTGTCTGTCGTCTTGTTTGTTGTTTTGTCTGTCGTCTTGTTTGTTGTTTTGTCTGGCGTCTTGTTTGTTGTTTTGTTTGTCGTCTTGTTTGTTGTTTTGTTTGTCGTCTTGTTTGTTGTTTTGTCTGTCGTTTTGTTTGTTGTTTTGTCTGTCGTCTTGTTTGTCGTCTTGTTTGTTGTTTTGTTTGTCGTCTTGTTTGTTGTTTTGTCTGTCGTCTTGTGTGTCCTTTTGTTTGTCGTCTTGTTTGTCGTCTTGTTTGCCGTCTTGTTTGCTGTTTGGTTTGTCGTTTTGTTTGTCGTCTTGTTTGTCGTCTTGTTTGTTGTCTTGTTTGCTGTTTTGTTTGTCGTCTTGTTTGTCGTCTTGTTTGTTGTTTTGTTTGTTGTCTTGTTTGTCGTGTTGTTTGTTGTATTATTTGTCGTCTTGTTTGTCGTCTTGTTTGTTGTTTTGTTTGTCGTCTTGTTTGTTGTTTTGTTTGTCGTCTTGTTTGTTGTTTTGTTTGTCGTCTTGTTTGTTGTTTTGTTTGTCGTCTTAATTGTTGTTTTGTTTGTCGTCTTGTTGGTTGTTTTGTTTGTCGTCTTGTTTGTCGTCCTGTTTGTTGTTTTGTTTGTCGTCTTGTTTATGTTTTGTTTATCGTCTTGTTTGTCATTTTGTTTGTCGTCTTGTTTGTCGTCTTGTTTGTCGTCTTGTTTGTCGTTTTGTTTGTTGTTTTATTTATCGTCTTGTTTGTCGTCTTTCTTGTTGTTATGTTTGTCGTCTTGTTTGTTGTTATGTTTGTCGTCTTTTTTGTTGTTATGTTTGTTGTTTTATTATCGTCTTGTTTGTCGTCTTTCTTGTTGTTATGTTTGTCGTCTTGTTTGTCGTCTTGTTTGTTGTTTTGTTTGTCGTCTTATTTGTTGTTTTGTTTGTCGTCTTGTATGTTGTTTTGTTTGTCGTATTGTTTGTTTTGTTTGTCGTCTTGTTTGTCATCTTGTTTGTCGTCTTGTTTGTCATCTTGTTTGTCGTCTTGTTTTTCGTCTTGTTTGTCGTCTTGTTTGTCGTTTTATTTTGTCACCTTGTTTGTCATCTTGTATGTCGTCTTGTTTGTCGTCTTGTTTGTCATTTTGTTTTTCGTCTTGTTTGTTGTCTTGTTTGTCGTCTTGCTTGTTGTTTTGTTTGTCGTCTTGTTTGTCTTCTTGTTTGTCGTCTTATTTGTCGTCTTGTTTGTCATAACTTTTGAAATCTTGTTTGTTTGTTGTCTTGTTTGTCGTCTTGTTTGTCGTCTTGTTTGTAGTTACAATTGTTATCTCTTCCCCCCCCCCTTTCCTTTTTCTCTATCTCTCTCTCTCGCTGGGTTCACAAATACTATGGAGAGATTATTGTTATATTCTATGTTCTTCTCAATCAGCAGTTTTGTACGTGAAGAATACGGAAGATTGTAAAAATTAATGCAGCATCCATTAATCTCAACTACTTACTGCAAGCTGAGCAAATATTTTGCTTTAATATTGATTTATTTGTTATATTATTATTGTGTCGCTTCATAATTGTACAAAGAAATTACGACGGTGGTTTTCTGTTGCCTTCCGTCGCTTTGTTTACGGTTGGCTCCCCTAGCCTTTGACTAAAAAGTCTCACCCACAAGGCAGTGGGGTTGTTTTACTTCGGGGTACCCTCCCTTAGCCTTTTACTCTACCGAGCATACCTGCAAGGCAGCAGGGCAGCCGCAGGTTGTACCTGTTTACTGTATACAGTAGCAGGTAAAATTACCCGACAATATTAAAACAGGTATCTGAATTTAAATATTTGGGAACCTTGTTAACCTCAGACGGAAGATGTACAAAAGAGGTGAGATGAAGAATGGCTCCAGCAAAAGCAGCACTCCTAAAAATGAGGAAGATACTATGCAATCCATTTTTGACAATGGAAACTAGAAAAAGAGTATAAATGTTATGTAGAGCCAGTTTTAGCATGTGGATGTGAATCATGGAAAAAAGGACAACAGACAAGAAAATCACTACAGGCTGTAGAAATCTGGTTTTACAGAAGAATGTTGAGAAAACCATGGGCAGCTAAAAAGAGTAATGAAAACGTTCTGAAAGTGGCCAAAACAAAAATAGAGCTAATTTCCAAAGTTAGGAAGAAGCAATCATAATTTTTTTGGCCATTTAATGAGAAGAGAACAGCTGGAATATATTGTAACAACTGGGAAAATTGAGGGACGAAGAGATAGAGGGAAGCAAAGAGAAAAGATACCAGACAGCTTAAGAGAATGGCTTGGCAAAAGGTCAACAACAGAAATGATAAATAACTGTTGTGATCGAAAGTTGTGGAGAGACATGATCACCTACGCCAGCAGGCCCGGTACTTGATAATGATGATGATTTGTTAGATACTCTCTCTCTCTCTCTCTCTCTCTCTCTCTCTCTGCGTTCAGGACTCAATCAGAGTAAGGATTCCAGACTCTCACATGAAGTCATCTGTCAGGCTAAGTGTGTTGATCGCCCCCACAGACAGAACATCACAATTAGAGTCTGTCAGATCCACTCTGACTGAACACCCGTTAATACGTTGCACTGTGTTCTGCGCCAGTGGCCCAGTGCATCCGATTTCAGCCAGCATTTTATTCGGGTTCGCTTTCCCTAGCCTTTGATTGTCCCTAATCTTCCTGCAAGGCAGCAGATGATCTTTTCTGTAGGGGGATTTTGCCATTAGATGGTAGGCCCTCCCAGGTTTACGAGCACCATCTGCCTGAGTCACTAGAGGTGACTAACACAGACATGCACACACAAAGATGTGAGATGTGACTAACACAGACACGGACACACAAAGATGTGAGATGTGACTAACACAGACATACACACACAAAGATGTGAGATGTGACTAACACAGACATGCACACACAAAGATATGAGATGTGACTAATACAGACATGCACACAGCGATACGAGGCATGACTAACACTGACACACATCAAGATATATGACACATGACTAACATAAACATGCACATAAAGATATGAGATATAACTGACATTGACATGCACACACAAAGATATGACACATGCCTAACATAGACATGCACACAAAGATAAGAGATATGACTAACATAGATATGCACACACAAAGACATGAGATGGGACTAACATAGCCATGCACACACAAGGATATGAGATGTGACAAACACAGACATGCACACACAAAGATATGAGATATGACTAACATAAACATGCACACAAAGATATGAGATATCACTAACCCAGACATGCACACACAAAGATATGACATTTGACTAACACTGGTACACACTAAGATATGAGATATGACTAAACACAGACACACATAAAGATATGAGACATGATTAACACGGACACACCGAGATATGAGATATGACTAACATGACACACACCAAGATATGAGCCATGGCCAGCACACACAAGCTAAGATATGAGCCATGGCTAGGACAGAAACACAGCAAGATATGAGCCATGGCTTCACTAAAAAAAACACCAAAAAATGAACCATGTCTAGCACAGAAACACATTAAAGTGCCCATATGCTTGGGCTTGTTGTAGTCGGCAGACTCTTCTGAACGTGTGAATCACAGGTTTCGTTAAACAGTTGTCCGGAGATTTGAGAGTGCAGTCTGACTCATAGAACGTTCTCTTGCATGTACAGATTCCCGATCGACTGTTGACAGGTGTCGTTGAAACAGTTGTTCGGACATTTGAGAGTACATATGATGTCACAGCCATTAGAACACATCTGTTCGCACTGTAGCCCAAAATTACCATTGGGACAAGTGTCATTACAGGTATAGCCAAGATGTTTACATTGTAGGCATTTTCCAGATTTTTCCTCAAATAAAGGACAGACACTGAGACAAGACCCGGAACAGTCGTGTCCATAGATCCCATGTGAACAGTAGCCGTGACAAGTACCGATGATGACATTGCAGCCTTTACTACACCCACTACACACTGCACAAAACGACCAAGAATGCTCGTCCAGACAATAGGTGTCTGTAAATGTTTGCACCTCACACACCGTCAGTGCACTGTCGGCCTGCGAAATGGTCGGTGAGAACTCAATCTTAATGTGTGCCATTGACGTTTGTGTTTTGACTACAACAGTGTTCACAGATAAATTATGGTAGGATATATCATTATACTGGAACACTACTCCGCCACTGTCAGAGAAAGCCCTTAGAGTGGCATTCTTTACCCGAATCATAGTGCTAGCTAAATGATAGATTCGAATGATGTGAGTCTTCTGGGGCGTTGCAAAGTTCAGGATACCAGTAAACAGAATTGGTTCCACTTCTCCATTGTGTGTGTGTGCAGTCATTGTCATAGAGATTGGTCTTTGTTTTGCTATTAACTGCGGCCTCTGGTCCACATCCGTCTCCTGTATAACAATCATCAAATTTGTCGGTCTGGTTTGTGATCTGTTTGAGAGCCAGTTTCCGACCCCCGCCAATGTAGATGGAGCAGATATTTGCAACTATCGCCCTTTCAATCCGTAACTTGTTGATCAGACCAGCCCCAGGGCAGAAGGCATCAATCTCGTGCGGACTAACTACAAACCTTGATACATTGTTACATGAGGCAGAACCATTCAGTTTTACCGTGAAACTGTCCGGATTTTTTAAGTCATTCGCATAAATCCTAAACCAGGAGCACGGCAAAGATTGATTGAGAGTTGCCTCAATTGATGTAGAATCTGTGTCCGGATTACATGAGGTGTCGTTGTTATCAAACAGGAAAGTAGGTTCAGATTTTTGGGCATATTTGCAAATAAAATCCAAGTACTGACACTGGGGTCCGAAAATTTTGTGCTGACAACTGTCATTGTTTGGGAATGTCCCTGTAGTTTTGTTACAAACTAAGCCATTATAGCAGTGACATTGTAACGTACAATTTGTCCCAAACCAACCGGCTGCACAAGTAAGGTCATTAGCTTCCATGGTTGCTAACGAAGCCAGCGAATAAAGACTTGATCTACAGCGATGGTTAACGAACTGTGTGCACACATTTATTATCAAACCCGTGATTACATTTTTTAAAAATCCGCCATCTCACTGTGGTAACAGATAGCGTGAAATTCTCTAATAGAATGAGATAAACCGTTGGAGACAAGGAAAGTCAACATTGTTTACATGGCTTGGACGCAAGAAGCGTCCTGTTAGATACTAGTGTTGAATGTCTCATTTATTAATTAAAGCAAAATTTTAGTTATTGTTCAACGAGTCAATTGTTCTTGTTTTTATCAGCAGAATAATCACAGGCATATATAATGTTCTGGACGGCAGGCTCCCGCACGCTTGTGATTATCCTAATGGCTGGGCTAGCAGCGGCCCAAAGTGACCAAAACGATCAGAGAAAACGGAATATTGAGGTAGCTGTCAGGGATGTGATGAAGTGTGCTAATATTCCAGCACTCAGCCTTTCCTACATGTGTAAGTGCTGCACTTATAACTAGTTGATACTCTCAGCCTAACATTTATCAAATTTGTGTTATCTTCAATCTCACATTTTACTACTAACTGAAAATATTGAACTCTTCATAGTTAAAATGTATATTTGAAAACAGTAAGTGTATGTCGCTAGAATGAAATAGATTTAAAAACCAATCTCTGCACACTGAGGTACATACTGAGGACACATGAGCACGACGTGTCTGGTGTGCTATGAGTATGTTCCAATCTTATTCTGCTTTCCTTCCTCATGTGTCTTTCAGTGCCGAGGGGAGATATATTTTGCAGTCTTTTGCTCTTCTGTTCGCCTCTGCTGCCGTTATGTTTCCTAGTGCTTCTAATATTGCCTCCATCCATTTTTTCCATGGTCGACCAAAATGTTAACCCCTTTTCGAACTAAGTTATATTTGTCATATTTTCTTTGTTATTATTCTCCCTCCAATATCTAAACAGTTTCTCCTTTTCTTGAGTTGTTCCAATCGACTGAACTAAACTATATCTAAATCCCCAGTGGTAAAAGATAGAATGGCAAGAAAGGGAGGCTAAGTAATGATCTAAGTAGGGATATATATTTAGCTAATCTTTAGTCAAATATTGCTTTCATTCAGGCCATGATCTCAGATTGCTTCATGTCTTTGCTGTGTGTGTTAACGTTGCTTTTTTGCAGTATATGCTAAACAGACTACTTGACGTCATTGACCTTGGCACGGAGAAAAACACTTTTCTTAATCTGTCTTCTTGGAGTGTCTCAAAGCTAGCTCATACCATGAATGTTAATATCCCATGTTCACTGTCAGAATGTCTCTGGTTTGACTCTTCTTAGCCTTCCTTTAGAGTTATACATAAGGTCGTTCTTGTTATAGATTCTGGATCTATTCTGGCCTTCCCAGCTTCGACATCTTCTTCACATCATTATGTGAATTTCTCAGCATTAGCATTTGGTGAATACGTTTTTGTCACCGATTTTGTTTGTCTCTTTTTCTTTCTTGTTCTTCAACAGCCTATAACGCTAGAGGTCATCGGGGCAATACTGACAGACTTCGTCTCCATTTATAGGGGGTAACCGAATCACTTAAACAGACAGCTGCCTTCATAAGAAAGTCCGGAATCCTACTCTGAATAAGCCATAATCGCAGAAGAAGAAGTCTCCATTTTTCTCCATATCTTCACATCAAGTTATAAAGCAAATTATATGAAGTGATGATGGTCTTATAGTATCTTTCTTCACATCGTGTTTGCTGGAAATCATCATCATCATGATTATTTGCCATACCGGTTAGCGTAGGTGATCATGTCCCCCCACAATCTTATATCTACAGTGCATCGTATCAGTTCTGTTGTTGACTGTGCCATTCCAAGACACCAAGCTATCCAGTATTTTCTCTCTTTGTCGCCCACGATCTCTCTTTCCTTTTATTTTGCCAGTTGTAACCAAGTATTCCAACTTTCCTCTTCTCATGATGTGCCCGAAAAATGTTGATTGCTTCTTTCTGATGTTTTTTTTTAAGAGCTCCCTTTTTGTGTTGGCCTCTTTGAGAACTTCCTCATTGGTCTTTTTAGCTGTTGCTGGAAATACGGAGTAAAAAAAAAAGGAAAGTACCCCCGTCACGTCAAGTGACGTATAGGGAATATGGTGTTCTTCTTCTTCTACCTTTTAGCTCCCAGTGGAGCATAGGTCTTCAACAAACACTTTCCAAGTCGTTCTGTTTTTTTGCAATTCTTTTAAGATCATTCCATGTCTTCCCCATCATCTTCATCTCTGCTTCAATCTGTCTTCTCCAAGAATTCCTTGGTCTTCCTCTTTGTCTTTTCCCCTGGGGATTCCAAAAAAGGGCCTGTTGTGTAATACTCTCAGTTGGTTTCCGTAGTGTGTGTCCTATCCATCGCCATCGTCTTCGCTGTATTTCTTTATCCACTGGTATTTGACCGGTACATTTCCATAATTCCACGTTTGTGACTTTGTCCTGCCATTTCCATCCCTTTATTCTGCGCAAGCATCCATTAATGAAAGTCTGTACCTTCGTGATTGTCAATTTTGTTATTCTCCATGTTTCACAGCCATATAATAGAACCGACTTAACATTGGAGTTGAAAATTTGTATTTTTGTATTTAGCCTAATTTCTTTGGATTTCCATATGTTTCCCAGTGCAATGAAAGCTCCTCTTGCTTTTGATATCCTTATTTTGGTATCGTTTTCTGTTCCTCCCTCTTTATCTATATTACTGCCCAGATATATATAAGATTGTACGTCTAGTAGAGGTATTTCTCCTAGTTTTATTTGGTTATTGCCAACTGCATTAATTCTCATAATGTTGGTCTTATCTCTATTAATCTTTAGTCCTAGCTGTTGTGATCTCTCATCTAATATACTCATTTTATCTTGCATCTGTTGGTGTCTGTGTGATAGGAGAGCTATGTCATCAGCAAAGTCTAAATCATCAAGTTGTTTGGTCAGTGACCACTGGATCCCATTTCTGTTGTTTTGAGTTATTTTCATAATCCAATCTATGGCCAGTAGAAAGAGAAATGGAGACAGAAGGCATCCTTGCCTTACTCCTGTTCTTATTTCAAATGCTTCTGTAAGCTGTCCTTCATGCACCACACTACATTTTGTTCCTTCATACATTGTTTTTATCAGGTTAATAAACTTTATGGGGATTCCATAATGACTCAGCAACTTCCAAAGCATTCTTCTGTCTAAACTATCAAATGCCTTTTTATATCTACAGTGCATCGTATCAGTTCTGTTGTTGACTGTGCCATTCCAAGACACCAAGCTATCCAGTATTTTCTCTCTTTGTCGCCCACGATCTCTCTTTCCTTTTATTTTGCCAGTTGTAACCAAGTATTCCAACTTTCCTCTTCTCATGATGTGCCCGAAAAATGTTGATTGCTTCTTTCTGATGTTTTTTTTTAAGAGCTCCCTTTTTGTGTTGGCCTCTTTGAGAACTTCCTCATTGGTCTTTTTAGCTGTTGCTGGAAATACGGAGTAAAAAAAAAAGGAAAGTACCCCCGTCACGTCAAGTGACGTATAGGGAATATGGTGTTAGTGACCATAAATTTTACAGACCTTAGGCACATGATTTTTGGGGTAAGGTGGTTACTCCAACCCGCTTTACTTTCCCAGAAAAAAAATCCGTTACCCATTAAAGGCTGGGTGAACCGGAAGCCGTCGAATGGGGCGAACCCTACCTCTTGTCCTTTGTAGTCCAGTTCACTAACCACTGAACTAACGCGGCTCCGGGAAATACGGAACAGATCTTAATTACTGTTGGAATTTCGCTTACGAATTTCAAATTATTGTCGAGTCTCTGGGGTAACCACTCACCATTAATTTTAATTGTCTCCTTACTCAAATATTTGCTTATCTAATTAATCTTTATTAACTTCCGTGCTTTTAATACAATCACTTGTAATGAGATTACAGTCATTCTACGGGAGCATGTTCAATTTCTAAAATATCAAAAGTTTCCTTTAAAACTTTTTGATTGGGCTGATATTTTTGACATAAATTCTAGAATTCTGAAGAAACTAAATTTTGTAATTAGAAAAAATCAAGATTCATTAAAATTCAAATAAAAATCAGGTCTCATGTCTTTGACAGAACGTTTGATTCACCACAACCTGTCTCAAGGAATCTCTTTCTCTTCTGACCACATATTGTTTATTACAGAAACAAAACTCGTTCAACTGGTGCAGAAGTATCAATGAGACAAAGAATATATTCTACTAGAGTTCTAACAATCTTCATCCCAACGTTGTGCTACCAATGCCAGTACTGGACCCTAGATGCAAGGACAATAAGAAAAATAACCTCTACTGAGATTAAATGAATTAGACGAATGACAGGAAACAGTCTGAGAGACAAGATCAGAAATGAAGAACTGAGAAAAAAGCTACGAATAGCCCCCCCCCCTCCCTATAGAATATATAAAGAAACAACAGATAAAATGGTTTGGCCACGTGACAAGGCAGAGTGATCAAAACACGAACACAACAAGCCTTTAATAAAAGTTGCAAGAACACCAGACCCAAGAGTCGACCACGAAAAAGATGGATGGATGGAATATTAGAAGCACTAGGAAACATAACAGCAGCAGAAACGAACAAAAGAGCAAAAGACCGCAAATTGTATCTCCCCTCGACGCTGAAAGGCAAATGAGGAAGGAAGGAATAAGTTACGGTGTTTCGTGCGTTGTTGGCTGTATTCACTATATTAATCGATCGTTTGTGGGCGCATCCATTGTTGTGTGTGCTACGTTATCATGATAGCTGATCGTATATCCCTAAAGTTGCCGTATGCCTATAATGAAGGACGAAATGACGGAGTTTTGTTCATGACTTTGCAGCCCCTGTGTGACTCCCGCAGTATCATGTTGGTCAGGAGGAATATTGTCCAGATTCAAGAGGGCTACTGTGAGATCGAGGGTAGACTTGTGAACTGATTCATCATTTCACAAATTCACATTGCAGGGGAGATCTGAGCGCTAACGGACTGTTGTTCGATGTCCGATGAGGATAACCCGACGAATAACTGTGTTTCAAATATTCGGTTCTGGAAACAAAAACGATATCCTAACAACATCAAGCGCTATACATTAAAAAAAAAAAATGACGATCATAATTTTCAGGTCCATATGGCGGATAGACGTCAGGCTGTGTCTGAAGAGTGTTCCTTATTGCAGTTTCCTCATATTCCAAGTCCGGGATGCTGCAGTAGTTACTGAGTTAAGTGTTCTGTGCACACCATGAGCTGTGCGTTTCATCCGTTTTTATCATGTTTTGATATTCCGATTGCTTACAATGAATGATGGTATCTTATGACGGGGAACAGATGGCTGTGTTCACTTTCTGTGCGGTTTCGCCTTATGTTTTTTGGCGCGTGCTGAGATGCTATGATGGGGACTTCAGCTAGCTTTCTTTCTGTGCGGTTTCGCTTTATGTCGTTTGGCATGTGCTGAGACTGCTATGATGGGGACTATAGCTATCTTTCTTTTCTCGGGAGATGAGATATTAATTCGAATGATTCCACTAGCACGGACGGTTGAGAAATTATAGATTTTAATTCGTTTGCAGTGATACTAGGCCTTCCATAACCATTTTTCATGATACTTGTTTTTGATGATGGATTTGGCTTAATCGTAGCTTACCAGATGTTTCTGTTGTGGCAATCTCCCTCCTTCCTTAGATAGTTTGTCTGCGCATTCGTTTTCGTGTATATTTCAGTGTGATGGTATCCACTGGATGACCACTCTCTGGAGGTTATTGCAGTTAATCAACGGTTGTTCTCAAGTCATCTAGCTCACTGTTCCTGGGTTTTTAGAGCTGTTAGAACTGTCAAGTGCGTCGGTCAATATCTCCGATTTCTTGTGCACGTTAATATTGCGTTGAATAATAGCCAGTTTTGCAGCATCTTTGAGGGCTTCCGTTTCTGCTTTATTGTTTGCGAATTTCTCAGTAACTGTTGATTTGGTAATCTATTAATGGTTATTCAACCTCAAGAACACACCTACTACTCCATTTTTGATGGCGTTTGTAGCAGAGTCATCTATGTATACTTGAGACAAGGAGTCCTATGGGTAGTTGTCGTCTAGGTGTTTTTCTATTATGCGCTTCTATCTGTGTCTGTTCTGTGCCCTTTTTCATGCTTGCTTGCTTACATGCGTTTGCCCGATGACTTAAGGAGTGTACCTCGTCATCATCCGGCCTTAAAAGGACGTTAAGTAGGCGTGTCTGCGTTGTGTTGTGGTTTACAGTATAACTGTGATATTTGCGCCTTTCGGCCCAACACATCCGACTACAGCATGGCATTTTTTAGCACCGGGTTGTCTTCCCTCTTCGATCCCTGCTCGCTTGGCCAGACTAGACAGGTTAGTCTGTTACTAGAGGCACCACGGAGAGTTGGATCAGGGTCTGGATGGTTCTGGTTCACCGATCCTAGCGCAAGCCATCAGCACCCTTTTTTCATGATTTCTATTATGTCTTCCTTAAGTTCTGGTATTTTATATTTCCCGTGGGGAGTCATAAAGCATGGGCATATGGGTTTTGGCATTGTTTGGGACAGTACTAAATCGCTAGTTGTCAATTCTTTGGGGATTGTCGTAAAATTGCTCCTCTTTAGTCTTCCTTTCGCAAAACCTGATGTTCTTTAGTGCATGCAGTGGTTAGGGAGCCTTTGTATTTCTTCGCTTTTTGTATTACTTCAAGTTTATGTCTACCCTCCAAAGGATGGAGGTCTGTTACTGTTTCTAGAGTCTTGATAAGTGTAGATTTCAAATCACCAGTAGTGATACGGGTAGACTGGTTTTGTATTCTGTTAATTTTGCTGAGCTGTGATTTGGAAGTGGTAGCTCAGGCTGTGACTCCATACTCTAGGACTGGTCTTACTATTCCTACCTATAGTCGTTTCAAGATATTGCTGTATGTTCCCCAGTCCGATCCTACTAATTTCTTCATAATATTTGAGCGTTTTCTGGCTCTTTTTTTTCTTTTTCTATCTGATTTATTCACGTCAGTCTGCGATCCACGTTGGCGCTAAGATACGTTAGGGTTTTGGCCAATACGAAGTGTATGGTATTTTATCTTCAAATTTGCAAGGAGTGTCTTTCTTGAAAGGCTGGAAATTGTGTATGTAGTTTTTTTTTTTTCATTATGGATGGCAGCCAGGTGTTCGCCCATCTTTCAAGTTTTCCTTGGGCATCTTGCATTCTGGAGCTGATCAATGACATAGATTCTTCTCGAGCTCATATCGCCAGGTCGTCAGTAGTGAGAAAACTGTATAATGGTAGCCAATTTGGTATATTTGCACTTCTATATTAGTGTCTGTACATGTTTTCAACTGTTGCTGTACATATATATGTTCCGTCCGATTATGTCTGCGATTGTCGGCCATTTTTTTGTCCGCCATTTTTTTGTCGGTCATTTTTTTTTTAACAGCCGGTCGGTGACCCGTGACCCGGTGTTTGGTCGGTGATCGGTGGCTCGGCGGCTCGGTGGCTCGGTCGTGTTGTAGACGCGGGGTTATCGTGTCAAGGAATGTTGGTTATTTTGTGTGTTCAGAATGACGGCCCTGAAAACAATGTAACTAAAGTTAGGTAGAGATGACGCGGCAGGTTATTTTAAATGCTGACGGGGTACAAAACCGCATGTTAGGTAAAGAAATGTGAGATCGCAATGACGTTGCAGATTGAATGGTCGGTGATGTATTGTTGTGAAGTTGATGGTCTTTGTTAATCACGTGCTCTGGACTAAAGTTTGGGGTGGTATTGTTATCAAGAATGTGGTATTTTAAATGCTGACGGGGTGGAAAACCGCGTGTTCAATGTAATTAAAGTCTGTAATGTTTAAGACGTGTCGGTGTGGTATTTGTTGAAGGTCATGGTTAGGAAAACCGCGTGTTCAGGTATTGTGTTTTAAATGATTTAAAGTCTCTCTTCTCTCTCTCTCTCTCTCTCTCTCTCTGACAAGTTAATTAACCAAGTCAAATAAAGCAAATGGGAGCCGCGATAGCTCAGTGGTTAGTGAACTGGACTACAAAGGACAAGGGGTAGGGTTCGATCCCAACCGACGGCTTCCGGGTTCACCAGCCTTAAATGGGTACCGGATATTTTCTGGGAAAATAAAGCAGCACGGGCGTATTACCGACCACATTACCCCAAAAATCATGTGCTGAAGGTCTGTAAAATATAGGGTCACTAACACCATATTTCCCTATACGCCACTTGGCGTGACGGGGGTACAATGAATGAAATGAAATAAAGCAAATTCTTTCTATATTTAATTTCACAGCTTTTTTTTATTAATACAGCAGAGAATAGATACTTGAAAATATATTACTGTTCAGTTGTTGAATTTGGGCATCCATGGATCCCCCGAAGTCGAAATAGCCACGGGGCGAGCAAACGATAAATGATGCGGTCGTTAATGTGTTGTCTCGACGAAAAAGGCAAGAGAATTCTGTTAAGCTTCGCGTCACGACGCTTAAAAATTATATAATAAACACAATATATACCACACGTGTTGCTAAACAAATCTTGCAATACCCGTGGGTTGTAGACGAATGGAACGTGTGAGTTCCGCTCGATAAAGTTTAAAATATCCATGTGTCTGGGAGGTAAACCGTAGGAATCGAAATACTCACATTCCTCGAGACCGTTGTAAAAGAGAGCCACTAGGTTCGTGGGCAGGGTCGGTGTTTATGACAAAGGCTGCAGTCGCGGTTGGGTCGATGGTGGGCGGTAAGTGGTTTCGAGGAAGGAAACTAACAAGGGAACAACGTCGAATGAAAATATCCCACATCAAAAGGCTGTAAATCTCCCTCGTGTTCATCTTCTTTCTCTCAAACGGCGAAGTCTGTTAGAATCTGGCGTGTCTTGGATACCTCGAGTACTGAGTCCAACTCGGCGTAGATGATAACTTGTAGGGGAGTAGTTGTGGGAGTGGCAAAATTGAGTTATATCGACAAGGGCTCGCTTGTGGCTAGCTCAAAGTGGGAGCCGTCTAGTTGGCTGGAGAAGAGGTCAAAACCAAATAGACAAAATCCGTCCTTGAACTCTTGATAATCAATGTGATTCCCAGCGTCTTTACCAATCAGACCCATGGCCAGATTTGTACCAAAGAAAGCTCTCGCGTATTGGTTTCGTTCAAATTCCATAGAGGCTTTCCGGAAATACAATTCCAGTCGACCGTCACGTAACCAAATAAGTCAAACCAAAGTGTTGAGGCGAAGGCGCGCCTACCAGCACCATAGCTGGAAGTTTTCAGCGACCCACAGGTGATGGCTTGCGCCAGGATCGGTGAACCAAAACCAACCAGACCCTGCTCCACCTCTTCGTGGTGTCTCCAGTAACAGACTAACCTGTCTAGTCTGGCCAAGCGTGCAGGGATCGAAGAGGTGGGAAGACAACCCGGTACACAAAAATGTCGTGCTGAAGTCGGATGTGTTGGGCTGAAAATCGCAAAAATAACAGTTATACTGCAAACCACAACACAACGCAGACACGTCCACTATGTCCTTGTAAGTGCGGATGATGAAGAGGAATATTCTAGTCTACTACGATATTCTATAATACTTTAGTCATCGGGCGAACGCAACCAACCAACCAAACAAAAGTTTTGAAAATTGAACGGGTTAGCGGTATAAACACCATTAAAGGCACTGGCTGTAATCAGACCTATCACTTTGCGAGTTGGTGTTTGAGACAAAAATAAATTGTCTTGACTGTGGGAGAACATCCCGCTAGCGATGGAAAATGTCTTGATGGTAACCCTCTTGACCGGGTACCGCGCATTCCCGCTTATAAGAGCCTTTTCGTGGGCCAGAGAAATCGCGGGGTTTAGCTTAGCTTTCCTGACCACGAGCGCGGCGTAGGTGATAACACTCTTATAACCCACAGACCTATCGTGAGCAATGATGTTGAACACATCCTTAGAGGGCGTGCGTTTGATCTTTACATTGACTCTGTTTAACTTGCAACGATCCTGCACAAAGACATCAGAGTGCAAACGACCTATCATTTCAACCTCTTTACTACAGGAAGTCAAATTGTGCCGTGTTTTAATTAAATCCCTCATTTTCTTTCATATCATCGTGATGGCCCGCTGTGTCTTTGTAGAACAGTGCGGCCGTCAAGTATCCCGTTTTCGAATACTCCCCATAGTTTAGCGTAGCCTCAAACACTGCTCTAAAAGGATAGGTATTCTCCGATGGTGTAACCATGTGTCGTTTAGAGATACGTCGACTTGTGAAAATAGACTGTAAAGATAATTATTGACTAGTCCTACCTCAGCATCCGATGGTACACTATCCCCATTGGGGAGGGTGATCATGACCCGGAGATGCAAAAACGTGTTGAAAAGATCTAGAAACTCCTCGCTTTTTCCCGAAATGAAAAACTCTATGGGTGTGCCATGCGACAAGACTGCAATTGGACGAATTTAAATAAATTAACCAGAGTCTAGAGATGTATGATTGGGTGGAACACTAAATAAATCCCAACCAGAGTGAAGACACTCACACCACTTAGGGTGAATGAGAGACATTATTAATCGAAAATATCCTTTGCCACCGACACCCTCGTCTTAGTCTTGTGCGCCAAATGAAAGGGGAACTGTCTAGCTGTCGATTTTATCCTCTTCGTAACGGGTTCTCCCGGTAGAGGTACCTTCATAACTCGCTTTCTGCTCTGTCCTCGTCATAAACCACTTCCTGATTGGTTGTTACCACTCAGGTGGTCTACGGCCCCGTGTATAAACCGCTGACCGGCCTCCTTAGCTCGTTCTTTGAAAGCTTCACCGACATTTTTTCCGGCTAATGCGTCCTGTGCGACCTGCAGACCGGTCCCCAATCCTTCTCTGAGCAAGGCCTTATCCCCTGGTTTTAACCAGGGTAAAATAGCCCTCCCGATTCCCCTAAAGAAACTACCGATCCCTCGACCACTCTGACTTCGAACTCCTATAAACACGGGCATTCCATCACCCACCTGACAGCAGTAAAAGTCTTCGTATAACTCAACATCGTGATGAAGGGGTGTGTGTCTCACCATTATACCAGATCGAGATGTTTCTTCACTCGAAAGTGTACCCGCCTTCGACTCTCCGCTTATGATCAACGCATTCAACGCGCCGATGAAAGCATCGGGTATCTTGTATAACCCCGGCTCCAGAGTCACGTTGAATGAGATCTAACACCGCAAATTTCGTTGTTAGCAAGAGGTTCGTAACGAATCAAGACATCACCCTCTATTACATTGAAAAAAATAAGCGGAAACTGTATCTCCACCAGCGCGATCTCATATTGCGTCGAAATGTCAATGGTCTAAGGGAGTTTAACGAAAAAGTGGCCGGGGTTATTATCCTTAAAAAGTTCCATAGATGCATTGCTGGGTAAGGTGACATAAAAACTCATGTTACATGTTTCACCGTCGCCTCTCTAACTTTGGATTCGGTAGCATGCAATCCAAACAGCTGCTCAGTAGGGTTATCCACAGTTTTCCGTCCTTTGCGTCTGGTTTTTCTGTGGTAAGATTGAACAGCGAGACCGCGACAATGGTATATATAACTACCACTTGACAAATAAAGACAAGCTCTAAGTAGGGGGATAGTTTCCCAAACACCGACCACAGCATAGTTCGCTCTCTCCTCACTCCCGAGTTTACGGCTTGCAAAATAGGCTCTCCAAAAGTTTCCTCTTCTTCTTCTCTCATCTCTAGTTTTTGTATCTGACAATGTCCTTGGTCGATATCCAACTGTTAAATGAGGAATCGTACCCAAACCACTTAACTAAACTCTCTTTTCGACCAAATGATGAGTGACGCTCGGTTATGATACTCTCGATTCTGTACTCGTGCTTGTCTCCAACATTTTGAATTTCTGGTGTGTAGAATGACCCTTCTATCTCGTCGCCCTTATCGTCTTTCAACACATATGTAACGGGGTTTGTTTCATTTACTCGACTGATGGAAAACAGTTTCTCCGTCCAAGCCGGGGCACCCTTTTTAAAATTGGCTCTGCCCAGGACCAGTCTAACTCGATCACCGACCTTATACATGGGCCTTTCAAATTTAAAGCTGCGTTTGTTACTATACAACGTGTTCCACACCTGTTCTTGATTGTCTGCGTTGACGTCGACCGGTGCCATGTTTATACTTCTGTGATAAGAATTGTTATAACTTCGAAGTAGGGCGGGTAGGACTCGGACATAAGACAGTTTATTGGATTTCGTGAAATATCGCCAAATCCGTTGTTTCAGAATCCTATTAAAGCGTTCCACCATGGCGGCTTTAATATCTTCGTTCTGTGTTGTGAAAAAGTGAAGGTTGTCAGCGAGGAATTTCTGAAAAGTTCTGTTCAGAAACTCTAACCCTTTATCCGTTTGAAAAATCGCGAGTTTCCTATCAAGAAATATCATACTGACGGCTTTACTAATGATTTCCCCGTTTTAGTTCCTATCGGTACAGACCAAGCGAAATTACTGAAAACGTCCACGCAAGAAACCAAATACGAATACCCATCGTTGTGTTTGTTCAAATGTCTCAAATCAATTAGGTCTGCCTAGTATTGCTGTCGGGGTCCACTCGTTATAATGGGACGCCTTTCAAATCTGCGACGGTGATGAAGGGTATCCTGATGACTCAACCATCGTTTGATCTTTTTAAGTCCCAGTTTGGTGTTACGTTGCAGGGTCGTTCCACCACTATACGCCCCTGGACGACTAGGATCAAAGTAATGACGTCTCAATATTTTCTCCACCGTTCCCATTTTGGTGTTCGGATTCCGCTCTTTCTTTTTTTAGGTCTCAGTTTATATGTGATTACCTGTGGAGTGTTTTCATTACCTATCTTTGGGGTTTCCGCTGCTGGTGTCTTGGTCTGGTCTGGTGGTACCTCGATTGATGGTGGTGGGGAAGGTGTTTTTTTTTCCTGACGTGTTGTATTGCATGAGATCGACCGAGCCCAATGAACGTCGTTTATACTGCGCCAATCTAGCTAAATACTGATGCAGAGCACGTTAGTACACTCTGGCCTTATCAACGGGTGCTAAATCATCGCGGACTAGGATACGTTGCATTTTATCTTCTAAATCTCTCATGTTGTCACCGATCGCTTCGGGTGGGCTATACGACGTGCTAGTAGTCTGTTTAAGACCCTTGAGGAATCGAGGATCCATCAAAATCATTTTTTTTGCCATTGTTACGCACCTAGCACTCCACCGAGAATACTTAATATATGTCGGATCAAAGCACCTATGAACCCACCGGTTTGTAGAATCTCTTTCCGCCGCTTAAGAGTCGGCTTCTTTTTAGTGAGAAGTCTCAACTTGTTCTTGTGTCGACGTAGCTCGCACTTATGTCGCTGAGTGAGTCTAACATTACCTTCTAATATGATATGATAACACTCGCCCAAACAGTTTATAAGTTTGGGAGAGGCTGTTTTCAATATGGCTCTTAAACCACTCGTCGTGGCGGCGCGCATACATTTCACCATGCCGTCTAAGTGATTCATCACACATTTTTGTTACTTTGACACGTAGATGATTTGTCTCATCCATGGGAATACTTTTGTTCTCAACTTAAGATTATCAGGTGTATCCTGACGAAGATCAACTAACTAGTAACAGCGAGGAGACGCTGTCGCGTCCTTGAAACTATCTTGGAGATACCTCACCTGACGTGGGTACATTTTTTTAGCCAGATTGATAATTTGTCTTCCATCTCTCGGGTTCTTGAAAAGAACTAAATAATGTGTATTGAGGCTTGTGGTTCGATGTTCCTTGTTTTTTTCTGAATAGGTTTTGAACAATGTACATCACACTAATATCTCTGTGATGACTACCTTTGGTGAATAATTTTGGTACCCTCTCGTCCGTCTCCGACATCAAGTCATCGATGGTGATCAGTCTTCTTTTCTTACCACCGTCCAATTTATCGATATCTGGTAGACCCTCGATAAATCTCACTGACCCCATAATCTCGTATATTGGTTGCCATTCCCCATAATACCATATAACGTCCTCCGGTACGGGGACAACTAACTCGTGAAGGTTCTGTATAAACTTTTGCACAAATACAGTTTTCCCACACCCTGTAAGACCTGCTATCAGAGCTGTCAAGGGGTGTTTCCAACGTGGATCCATCCTCACTATTGACACTTTAGTGATTATACCACAGAAAAAAAATATTCCCACCTCGATGATGCTGAATGGGATTTGATGTAACAGTGACAACACGTGATTTTAGACCAGAACCCAAGGTTTCCCCTCTTTAACTCACACCTATTGTAAAATCCACATCCTATATAAACACTACAGGGTTTCCTAATCTCAATACGCGTTACCTGAGACCGAATTGTTACATACACATACATACACAATTATTTCACACATCATCGACCAGGTCAGCTGAGGATTTCCCACACATCACCCTATTGGTTCAGTCCGAGGGGTCACTTCCGGTGTGGGGGAGGGGGTCATCACTGAAAATGTCTCAACACGCCTGATAATGTATTGTAATAGTTACTATAAATAGTCGGTCCTCGACCTGATTACAGTAAGGTATAAAGCTCAGTCGATCAGTGTATATGCACACACAGATAACCAGCGTCTGTTACCTAGTGGTTTGTGTTTGTTTTCTTTGAATATGGAGTCGTGTAGCGTGAATATGCCAACTTCGTTTGATATATGTGATCAGCGCATATTCATGTCACGCGGTAATGAGAATATAGTTCCATTATTAAAGGATGGTGTTAAGACAGTCTCAGTTTGTGTTTTTCGTAACAGACATTGATAAACATAAGGACATATATCGGTGAGAGTTTTTTTACGTTTCCTGCCAGAACTGGGATAACACTCTCGAGGAGGAATTTATCACGCTAGTTGAGATGCGAGATGAAATTTTAACCGCTTATCCTACCTCAACTTCACGCCACTTCTTGTTAACCAGAACCTCAACTACACGCCACCGCTTGTTAACTAGAACCTCAACTACACACCACCGCTTGTTAACCAGAACCTCAACTACACGCCACCTCTTGTTAACCAGATAAAAGATCCTTAAGTCAGCATGGATGCCTCGGGTTATTCAACAGAGTCACCAATTACCTATTCCAGCGCTCTTGTTAACCAGACGAACGATCCTGCAGTCAGTATGGATGCCCTGGGTGATTCAACAGAGTCACCAATTACATATTCCAGCTTTGATCAAGGTTTTGTCAAAATGGAAGGGGGGGGGGTTGTGTTTTGAAGGCTAATCAACCTTCCTATGCACCTGTGTTTGATAGACATTTATTTAACACAAACAGACAGTGCTACCAAAACAGGAGGGAGGAAGCCTATACGGTTAAAATTAATAAATTCAGCAACTGGACAGTAATATATTTTCAAATATGTGTTCTCTGGTGTATTAATTTAAAAAAAAAACTGTGAAATTAAATATAGAAAGAATTTGGTTTATTTGACTTGTTTTAACTTGAATGTGAACAGAGAGATAGAGAGAGAGAGAGAGAGAGAGAGAGAGAGAGAGTTGCTGATGTGAATACACACAACTTTCAGAGAAGGAAACATAATATTTGTTGTCTGACCAAACCACGCGTACATCAACAATAAAATTTGTAAAAAATAAATAAATAAAAATATATATTCTATATCACATTTATTCCACATCACAACTATTTAACAATAACGGATTACAAAGGATTGTAAAGGATTGAGATACGGAATTATCAATTAGCAAACAAAGCGCACGTACACCAATAATAAAATAAATTAAATTTAAAAAATAAAAAATAAATAAATAAATAACAAGTTTATTTTACTTTCTTATATTTCCCCATGTTTAAATATTTCTACTCACGGTTTGACGACGTTGTTTTATAGAAATACCCTAGTTCAACCATCCTTAATATTGGGCAGATCTCGACATCAACTACCATTACAATCTTAAAGTGCCCGCCTGTGACTTGACCATGTCCTCGCCTGTATCAAGTCGCATGACCCGGCCGGGAAAATTTGGTCAGGTAATGCAGGAATGTGTCGCTTTCAAACATGTGTTACAGTGACAGGCTTAATACTAAAATATCTGAACGCTTAAACCGAAATAGGACTAACTTTAAAAATCTGAACGCTTAAACCGAAATAGGACTAGCGTTAAAAATCTGGTCGCTTAAAACCGGCCACTTAATTCGCGCGAGGGTTCAGCATCGATCGTTTATTTTTCGACATGTCGGTTTTTTTCTATTTAACTATTTTATTTCTTAACGATTCAAATTATTTTTAGGATTTTTTTATTCTTAACGCTTCAAATTATTTTTTTTTTAAACGAAGCATTTTGTTTTGCCGTTTTTTTTAATCGAAGCATTTCGTATCACCGATATTTTTTAATGTAAATTTATTTAACTTTATTTCTTAACGTTTATTTTTAAATAAGTTTAATATTTTATTATTTCGCCATCATTCATCATTAATTTTTTTAAACATTTCGTATTTCTTAACATTTCTTTTTATTTAAGAATATATTAAATATTATTTCGCGTTCATTCAACTTACATATTTTCACCATTTTTGAAACATTTCGTATTTTTTAATGGAAATTCAGTTTTATTACGAGTATTTAACTTTAAGTGTTTTTCGATAACACGCGGTTTTCCACCCCGTCAGCATTTAAAATACCACATTCTTGATAACAATACCACCCCAAACTTTAGTCCAGAGCACGTGATTAACAAAGACCATCAACTTCACAACAATACATCACCGACCATTCAATCTGCAACGTCATTGCGATCTCACATTTCTTTACCTAACATGCGGTTTTGTACCCCTTCAGCATTTAAAATAACCTGCCGCGTCATCTCTACCTAACTTTAGTTACATTGTTTTCAGGGCCGTCATTCTGAACACACACAATAACCAACATTCCTTGACACGATAACCCCGCGTCTACAACACGACCGAGCCGCCGAGCCACCGATCACCGGGTCACGGGTCACCGACCGGCCGTTAAAAAAAAATGGCCGACAAAAATATGGCGGACAAAAAAAATGGCCGAAAATGCGGACGGAACAAAAATATGTACAGCAACAGTTGAAAGCATGTACACACACTAATATATAAGTGCAAATCTTCCCAATTGGCTACCATTATACGGTTTTCTACCTACTGTCGTTTGTGTACATTGCAGAGTGTATTCTGGGTAGAATGTCCTCTACGATGTCATTTATGAAGATAAGAAAAAGAAGTGGGGATAGTACTTTGCCTTGTGGGACACCTTGTTAAATTTAGTTTTCTTACTCAGTTTTCCTTGTACTTGTACTGTGACCGTTTTGTCCTGTAGGTATTGAGATATCCAGTTTAATAAACGGCCTCGAATATCAAGTCTGAGAAGCTTGTTCTTTAATCCTTCACTCCAAACCTCATCAAAAGCCGTTTCCATGTCGATCCACACTGTCATTGTGTTTCCTTTCTTGTAGACCATATTCACTTTCCTGTGCTTTGTAGGTAATCAGGTCTTCAGTTGATCTGTGCTGGGGGAAACCACTTTGTTGTGGCATAATTTGTTGTTTTGTTTCCAGATGCCACATGAGTCTTCTGTTGACCAACCTTTCATGAGTTTGCCCAGGCAGCTCAGTGGGCTAATATATATGTAGCTGCTTGGTTCCGGTGGGTCTTTTCCATGTTTGAGGATGGGCACCATAATAGCTTCTTTCCAGATTGTCGGCACATGACCTCTCTTCCAGCTGACATTTATTATCATTAGGAGCTAGCCCTTGGCTTTCTGTTCCAGTTCTATGAGCATCTCGTTGGTGATTCCTTCTTTTTCCAGGGGAACTCTTGAGTTTCAATCCTTTGAGTGCTACATCTAGTTCCGTCGATGTAGAGTTGGTCGTCTGATGTTCTTCTGGTGCTAAAAGCATATGTTTTTCGTCTTGGTTTTCCTTTCCGGCATCTGTCTGTTGGTCTTTTAGAATGTTTATCCTACTTATGTTTTTGCAAGTTTCTATCATTATGTTTGCTGCCCTTTTGCCTGTGTGGATGATTTAATTGCGTGCTAATGTTATTATAGATCGGCTGTTGTTTTCATGTTGGACATTATAGTGAAAGAAAGCAAAAATAAAGGACTCAGCTTTAATAGCAAAAAGACAGAAGTAATGGTAACAACAAAGAAAAAGACATCACCTCAGTGCAAAATAAAGACATGTGGAACAATATTAAAACAGGTAAATGAATTTAAATATTTGGGAACTTTGTTAACCTCAGACGGAAGATGTACAAAAGAGGTGATATGAAGAATGGCTCAGGCAAAAGCAACTTTCCAAAAAATGAGGAAGATGCTATGCAATCCATTTTTGACAATAGAAACAAGAAAAAGAGTTCTTAAATGTTATGTAGAGCCAGTCTTAACATATGGATGTTAATTTACGGACAATCGGACAACAAACAAGATAATCACTGGAGTCTGTAGAAATGTGGTTTTACAGAAGAATGTTGAGAATACCATGGACAGCTAAGAAGGGTAATGAACATGTTCTGAAAGAGGTCAAAGCAAGAAGAGAGCTAATTTCCAATATTAGGAAGAAACAATCATTATTTCTTGATGGGTACAGACAATAACTGTAAGTGATGTGTACAGACAATCAACTTGTATATGATGGAGGACCCTCCTAGCCTCCTCTATCCTTGAGTTGTTCTCTTTATGCTGATGTTCTGGCTATACCTACTTACACAAAGAACAAAGCAGACATTCACAAGAATGCCACCGAAGCAACCACGACCAAGTACTACCACTATAGAGAAAGCAAAAGAGAACTAGAGAGTCTTCATAACGTGATAACCAACAGCAAGTTGCTTGTTTGTGTGTCAGAAGTTTGTTGGGTCTTATATTTGGACCTAAAGCCATGTAGTGCCACCATTTGACAGCGTTTGTTCAGGGTGCTACATTTTTTCCGGCAATCATTGAAGAAAGATGTGCCACAGAAATAAAAAGCAGAATAGCTCAGGAAAAAAATAGCATTTCAGAAAATGGAAAACGGCTTGTGCAGTAAGTCTATGTCAATAGAAGTGAGAAAGAGAGTTCATTGGTGGTGTATAGAGCCAATTCTGATCTTTGGAATCATGGACAATTGACAAACAAATGAAAAAATTATTAGAGGCCTCAGAGATGGGATTTCTCAAAAGAATGTTGAGAGTTCCCTTGACAGCTAAAAAGACATTCTCAGTGGTCAACACAAAAAGCATCAGAAAGAAACCATGGATATTTTTTGGACACATCATGAGAAGAGAAAAGTTGGAATACTTGGTTACAACAGGCAAAATATGGGGAAAGAGATATCTTGAAGAACAAAGAGTGAAGATACAAGATAGCTTGGTGTCATGGGAAAGAAAACAGTCAACAACAGAGTCGATTCGATGACTGTGGACAGAGAAGCATGGAAGGACATGATTGGTTACACCAATCACTATAGCACATGATGATGATGTAATCAGCAACACAATAGAACCCTAAAGGGTAGTGAATGTAATTGGGATCACAGTTGGTCACATGTCCGTGGCTCTCTCTAGGATTTGCTATGGTCTACCATAGCAACACATTTCTTCATTCAAAGTTCTAAAGAATTGTTTAAATTTTGGTAGTTTTCACAAATTATGAAATGTGTGCAGCTTTCATGAATTGAGTTTGGTTGTTTTCATGAATTATGAAATGTGTGCAGCTTTCATGAACTATTTACACATTTTCTGAAGATCAAATACACAAAATATGTTTAAAAATGACTTTCAATATTTAGCCTATCAGCTCACAGGACAGAAGAGATTGCATAGCCCCCGTAGAAAGCTAACAATAATACTGTCATTGGACTAGCGACATCAGCATTATTAAAGCAAGAATGCAGACATTTCGGATTCTCCCTGATTACAGAAGTCGGTCGGTGTTTCCAGAGTCACTTTGATGATAACGGCAATAGAAATTCCAAACCGTGACACTGACGTATCACCTGTTGTCCCAGACTGCACTTGTGCTGCTGACCAGCTCCTCTATGCCCTTGAGAGTGTTGAAGCTTCCAGAGTAGAAGACCAGGTCTGATATCACCAGTCCACACTGTGGACCTCCATCATGCCTGACACCCAACAAAACTAGACGTGTGCCTAGCAGACGCATGAAAAAGACTTCATTCATTCTTTCAAAAAGACGTCTGATCTGAGGTAAAGGCAAGATCCAAAGCAGAGCTTCATGCAGCTTGGCCAACTGCTTGCAAATTGTGCGGAAACACTGGAACGGCATGGGAGCCTTCACTTCATACTTGGCAAGCTGCACTTCAGCCATATTCTCAGATATCGTTACTAGCTTCAAGTTAATCTCCTCTATGTGGTCATCATAGTCCGTGGTAATTTTTTCAAAATTTTTCTAACATGCTGCTGTTTTTGGAGGGAAAAGTTTGTTGGAAATGAGACTTGACGTCTGGCAAGAAGTGCACGACAAGCTGCAAGACAAGAGCAAGGTTCCTTGTGGAGATTGTCTTTAAGCCGACCAGCTGTCTGGCACCAGCTCCTATCAGCAACTGACAGGTACGAGAGTTAAACACCTTGAGTAAATCAACAAGACGAGTCAGCAGATCTTGTGTGGCTGATGGAATGTTAATAACACACTGGCAGTACTCTACCATCATCTTGACAAGTATCAAGATAGTCTCAACAACAGCAAACTGTTCTGTTCCCACCTGCAGACATTCTGTTGGTTTGCTCTCTGTATCTGTTCGCTTGGCTGGAAGAGTAAGTTTCCCAGATTTAATGATGTGGTTGACAAGATCTTGAAATTCTACGGGAAGATCAACATGTTTCCATCGCTCATTGTCTAGAATCAAACTCAACTTGTTCTTTCGTTCGTCATGGAAACGAGCAACAAACTTGCTGGCCTGTGCCTGCAAGAATCCTCTGAGAGACATGCTCTTCCTCCCGCAGAGTTGCTCAGCATCCGCCACAAATGTCTCAATGCCCCGTAGAACAACAAATTCAGCAGACGACAAGCGCTCCAGAAACCCATCCTTTGCTCTTGCTGTCATGACCTTGACACATCTGTCATGAGCATAATCACAGATAGCATGGAGCTGTTCCTTCAAGCTGACCTGCACTGTCTTCAGCTCAGCACTGCTGATCATAATATCCACCTCTTCAGCCACACTCTGAGATGTTCTGCTTCGGTCAACTCTGGGCAGCCATGAGATGTCGCTGATGGAGGTTTTGTCTTGCCCACAACATCAAAGAAGAAACACTGGGGAAAAGAGAACGCCAGAATAAGGCATGGAGGACAGCAGAGACCCTGGATAAAATTAAAGAAAGAAAGAACAAGAAAGCAGACATAAATAAAAGCAAAACAAGAAGTAATAAAGCCAAGACACAGGAAGCTTACACAGAGGTGAACAAAGAAGTGAGAAGATGCATTAAAAGGGATAAGAGGAAATATATAGATGAATTAGCTAAAGAGGCAGAAGAAGCAGCAAATAAAGGGAATATGAAAGAACTGTACAACAGCACAAAGAAATTAGGTGGAAAATACAAACAGATCAACGCCTTTATCAAAGATAAGAAAGGAAATCTGCTTAGTAATATAAAGGAACAAATGGAGAGATGGAAGGAGCACTTTGAAGAACTTTTGAACAGACCTGGCTCAAATAATCCTCCAGATATACTACCAGCAGAAGAAGAATTACACGTTAACTGCGGAAAACCAAGCAAAGAAGAAATAATGAAAGCCATCAAACTGTTAAAAGATGGTAAAGCCACAGGACCAGATGAAATTCCTTCGGAAGCCATCAAAGCAGATATTATCACCTCTACCAAGATGTTACATAATCTATTGGATAAAATTTGGGAGAGGGAAGAAATACCTAAAGACTGGAGAGAAGGTTATATGATCAAACTACCAAAGAAAGGAAGTTTACAGGAGTGCACAAATTATAGGGGAATTATGCTACTATCAGTGCCAGGAAAAATATTAGGCAGAATCATTCTGGAGAGACTAAAAGAGGCTATAGAGAAACACTTGAGAGATGAACAAGCAGGTTTTAGGAAGAACAGATCATGTGCTGATCAAATAACTACTCTACGTATAATAGTTGAACAAAGTTTAGAACTATAATCCCCACTTTATATTGGATTCATAGATTACGAAAAGGCATTTGATAGTTTAGACAGAAGAATGCTTTGGAAGTTGCTGAGTCATTATGGAATCCCCATAAAGTTTATTAACCTGATAAAAACAATGTATGAAGGAACAAAATGTAGTGTGGTGCATGAAGGACAGCTTACAGAAGCATTTGAAATAAGAACAGGAGTAAGGCAAGGATGCCTTCTGTCTCCATTTCTCTTTCTACTGGCCATAGATTGGATTATGAAAATAACTCAAAACAACAGAAATGGGATCCAGTGGTCACTGACCAAACAACTTGATGATTTAGACTTTGCTGATGACATAGCTCTCCTATCACACAGCCACCAACAGATGCAAGATAAAATGAGTATATTAGATGAGAGATCACAACAGCTAGGACTAAAGATTAATAGAGATAAGACCAACATTATGAGAATTAATGCAGTTGGCAATAACCAAATAAAACTAGGAGAAATACCTCTACTAGACGTACAATCTTATATATATCTGGGCAGTAATATAGATAAAGAGGGAGGAACAGAAAACGATACCAAAATAAGGATATCAAAAGCAAGAGGAGCTTTCATTGCACTGGGAAACATATGGAAATCCAAAGAAATTAGGCTAAATACAAAAATACAAATTTTCAACTCCAATGTTAAGTCGGTTCTATTATATGGCTGTGAAACATGGAGAATAACAAAATTGACAATCACGAAGGTACAGACTTTCATTAATGGATGCTTGCGCAGAATAAAGGGATGGAAATGGCAGGACAAAGTCACAAACGTGGAATTATGGAAATGTACCGGTCAAATACCAGTGGATAAAGAAATACAGCGAAGACGATGGCGATGGATAGGACACACACTACGGAAACCAACTGAGAGTATTACACAACAGGCCCTTTTTTGGAATCCCCAGGGGAAAAGACAAAGAGGAAGACCAAGGAATTCTTGGAGAAGACAGATTGAAGCAGAGATGAAGATGATGGGGAAGACATGGAATGATCTTAAAATAATTGCAAAAAACAGAACGACTTGGAAAGTGTTTGTTGAAGACCTATGCTCCACTGGGAGCTAAAAGGTAGAAGAAGAAGACAACATCAAAGACCACACCATAAAAAGCCTTCGTTCGGTTGAGAAGAACTTTGAGATTAGCAAAGACATTTCTCAACAGCTCCATCCATTTTGAATAGTTCAGAAGTCTCATCTGGTCTGCCAGGTTTCCTGCATTGTTTTCTGAGTCAATATCCTCAGCAACCGCCGCAGCCTCCACATCAGTCTGTTTGACTGTAGCTTTGAGAGCAGTAAATGCCTCCTCCCTGTAGACATCGGGGAAGTTGAATTTATGCTGCCTCAACATGCCAAACAGTATGGGCACCAATCTTTCCTCAGCCAGATACATCTAATCATAATCTCTGTGACAGGCCTGTTAAACTCCATGGTAATACACTTGCTGAAGTCAGCTTGCAACATCTTGTCTATCAACTTCTCCATTTCTGCCAACTGGGACCCCAGGTGTCCAAAGCTGTGTATTCCTGCCAGGTCCTTGCTGAGAACATCCTGTAAGGTCGAGATGAGGTCCAGAGCTCCAATGAACTCATTATTTGAGAACAGACGTTGAATTGTTGGTTGTGTTTCGTGAATTGATGCCATTATCTTTAACGTATTAAATAAGGCCACGTAGTTAGCTCTTGTACGAGAGAGCCTGAGTACACGAAGTGACTCTTTGACAATCTTTTCATTAACGGTGTTGATACACTCCCTGAGATATTTGATGGACCGCACCATGTAAGTCAGCTTTTCCTGGAGCTCATCATGAGGTGTCATGGCATGGAAGAATGCATCAGATTTCTGGGAGATCTGTCTGGCTATCCGAACCTCCACAATGTCCAGGTTTTGACTCAGCTTTTCCTGCAGAAGTTTCGACGACTGTTTCTTCCCGGAGTGGTGGCCAGTCTTGGACTCCTCAATCTGAGTCCAGGGGAAAACGGTGTTGAAGATCTCCAGGTTAAAGTGGGCTGACAAGAACAGCTTAATCTGATCCAGCTCTGCATGGCTCTGCTCAATTTGCCTAAAGTGAAGAGATGGATACACATCTTTGCCAGCTATAGTTCCTTCCTCTAATTTCTGCCAATTGCGAGAATGTTTCTTTAATCTCACAGATGTCTTTCTGATGTCGAAGTGCTCTGGTCCAATATCTGGAACGTAAGGAGATGGAAGAATTTCTACCTTATCAAAAGAATGGCCCCATGTTTTGGTGAAAAAGTCTGTCTCTCGCTTGACCAGACGTGGGTCATTAAGCAGAGCTGGAAGATTGACCGTAGCATTCTGTATTGTCCACTTGTACTGGTCTTGTACAATGTTTGGTTCTGGATTTGATGGCGATTGGGAATCACTCAACAAATGATCAGAATTTCTGGAAGTCACGAGGGGACTTACAGAGCACATTGTCTTGACATACGCTGCATTTCTTCCAAGATGGATTTGAACTTTATTGCTTTGGCGTCACATATATTTCAAACTTCACAATCTCTCATGCATGATAGGGAGTCACTAGAGTTGCTCTCTTCTTCATCGCTGCTGCATGTATTTAGTGGTCAACAGGAAGTCTTGTGATGTGAAAAATGAAACACTCTGAAAGTTGGAATCCTTGTGAACAAAGTGCAAGATGTTGGAGAAAGTTCAACAATCCAGTAAGCTTGCAAATCTGTACACCTGACCAGCTGACGTCCCCAACACACTTACTTCGCTGACTCTAGTCTAGATGAGGCTCGTCTCAACAATTGATGAAGATAATTTTTGATAATATCAATATCCAGAAATCAGAGAACACAAAACCTGCAACTGTTAATTCTAAATCGGGTAGCTATTTAACAGTTGCTTGACGCCGATATACTGTCAGGGAAAGACGAGGCCAACATGGCGACTATCGCGTTTAGTCACGATCTGTAGTGGACTCAAGTGATCGCCAAGGAAGAGTTTCAAGACTTGGCAGCCATGTTTGTAATGTAGTTGTCAATGTAGTCGATGAACATGGAAATGTCATTCTCCGGTAGTCCCGTCTCATCAGACGTCATCAACATGTTCGGTCAGGCGCAAGATAGTGCAAGTATCCACCAATGGATGTTTTCTTTGGTCGAGAAAGAATTGTAGAGCTATTAGGCCATCAGCGTGAGAGATTGAGGAATCAAGAGAACATCGAGGATGATAAGTCAGTGCGAGCAGCTCTGGGGCAAGGGAAGGAGAAGATAGTAAAGGCATGGTTCGTGTCCTTGACATAGGTAGCAAGAGATGTCACTATGGGTTGGAAAATGCTGTCAACATAGTCGGATGTTCCGTGAGACAACTACTTGCCGAAATAATGGAGCGCCCGGGACTACTGGGTTTGTGGATCTTGGGGATCATGTAGAAGGTGTGTTTGCCTAGACAATTGTTTTAAACAAAATCCTACACTAGATCACCTTATTAAGAGAACCCCTACATGATGAAGGGTTCTTTTTAAAATGTTGAAGTCTCGACTTGAAGTTTCTCGTTATAAGACAAACACACACTCACAACTCACAAACTAAGACATTAGGTTAATCTCACTAAAGAATTCTCAAACATCGACATTACATTATTTAAGTTATCCGATCTTTATTATGGAATCAGTTTCGTTACAGTCAGGAGTTCCCCATATCCGTTCGACCACATATCAGAGTTTGCCCATATTATTGGCGCAGCTAGGAAAAATCCTATTTACAAGATCCTCCTCCGCGCATGCTCAATTCTGCCGTACAGGCAACGGTTCCAAATGACTTCCATGGAAAAAGATAGTGCAGTGTCTCTTCCTCGCTCCAATTTCCTTGGAATAATGCAATGTGAACATAAGCGAAGCAATCGAACAAGTTTAAGTGATCTCGCTAGTCTGCAAAATCACGGTGATATGTGCAAGCATTGTACTAGGTCGGTTATGTCATTAGAATAGTCATATCGGTGCAAACCATATCAGATGCATAGGCGACAATTTTTCAAGCGACGTCACTAAAAAGAGAACACTGCTAACAAAGATTAGAAGGCTTAATATGTTACAAACAACAGAACTCTGGCTGGGGCATTCAATGTATCTTCACCTGTAACATTGAACACGATAAAAGATAGGATCCTTAAAAACGTCAAGAAAGCCAAAACCTATGCAGGAGCAGCCAATAACTCAGATCACAATCCTGTAACGAATACAATGAATGTCAAACTAAAGAGAAACAAACAAAAGACGAATTAATCAACAAGGCCACTAGACATAACATAACAGCTTTTATTTAAAAAGATGTTAAATATACGTATACACTTCAAGTAAAGAACATATCAGAAGCTGCTAGAAGAAGGGATTGAGCAGTATAGAAGAGACAATCCTGATGAAAAGTTACAACCAAATGGCAATGCATAAAGAAAAGCATTCAAGAAACTTGCGTCATCTTACCCAAAAATAGAAAAGAATTAAAAAAATAATAAAAATGGATAACTCCCCATCTTGGAAAAAAATGGAAAAAAGAAGACAAGCGAAGTACACTATGCAATACAAGAAAATAGATAATGAATTACGAAAAATGTAAGTTTGACTCAGCCAAAGATGTCTAGAAATATAAAGTATAGAAAATAAACAAGCTTTAAAATAGATGCACAAAGAAATAAAGAGAATGACTAGTAAACATTTTTAAAAGAAATAGAAAGTGGATGTATTCTTCTTCTTTCCTTCCTCATTTGCCTTTCAGAGTTGAGGAGAGATATAATTTGCGGTCTTTTGTTCTTCTGTTCCATCCATCCATCTTTTTCGTGGTCGACCATTGGGTGTGATATTCTCACAACGTTTGCTGAAGGCATGTTGTATTGTGTTTTGATCTTTCTGCCTTGTCAAGTGGACAAACCATTTTATCTGTTGTTTCTTTATATATTATATGGCATTGTGTGGATGTATAGCAAACAGAAAAGGAAACATTATAACAGACAACACAGATGTAATCAATAGACGGCATATAACAGAATTATTTTAAGATGAAAGGAACAAGAAACAGTTATAAAATGTACGTCAAGCTATAAAACCATGAAATAGGAAGTGGAAAAACCTATACAAACAGTCATCATCATGATGTGCCATATCGGTTGGTGTTGGCGATCATGTCCTTCCACAATCTTCTATCTACCGTGTATCCTATCAGTTCTGTTCTTCACTGTATTCCATGCCATGACACCAAGCTATCCAGTATTTTCTCTCTTTGTTTTCTGCGATCTCTCTTTTCCTGTATTTTTCCAGTTGTAACCTAAGATGCCAACTTTCCCCTTCTCATTATGTGCCCGAAAAATGTTGATTGTTTATTTCTGGTGTTTCGTAGGAGCTCCCTTTTTGTGTTGGCCTTTTTGAGAATTTCCTCATTGATCTTTTTAGCTGTCCAGGAAACTTTCAACATTCTTCTAAGAAATCCCATCTCTGTGGACTCATATAGTCTTTTCATTTGTTTGTTTAGTACATAATTCGATTCCATATGTCAGAATTAGCTTATTATAGCACCGATGAACTCTCTTTCTCACTTCTATTGACATAGATTTGTTGCATACGATTTTTTCCATTCTCTTAAATGCTATTTTGGCTTGAGCTATTCTGCTTTTTATTTCTGTGGTGCTTCTTCCATCTGATGTAATTATTGTGCCCATGTATTTGAAACGTCGCACTTGTTTCAGATTTATCCTGTTTATTTTTATGCTGCATGGTGGTGATGGTTGTTTCTTCGATATAACCATTACTTCTGTTTTCTTCCTATTCAGACTGAGACCTTTCATGTTGCTTTCTTTTACTAGTATATCAATTATTTCTTGTAGTTAATTTTCTGTCTTTGTTATTAAGACTGTGTCATCCGCATACCACAAATTGTTTATGTTATGACCGTTGATTTCAATTACTTTTAAATCTACTATTGATCTATCTCATATAAACAATGAGAAAAAGAAAAAAAACTGCAGGACCTAACAACATACAGATCGGGATGATAAAAACACTAGAGGTTTTGGAATTGAAATAATGACAGACATATGCAACTACATATACCATACAGGATACATACCAACAAAACTATCATGTCCTTCCACAATCTTCTTTCTACAGTGCATCGTATCAGTTCTGTTGTTGACTGTTTTCCATGTCATGATACCAAGTTATCCAGTATTTTCTCTCTTTATCGTCCGCCATCTCTCTTTATTTTTATTTTGCCAGTTGTAACCAAATATTCCAACTGTCCTCTTCTCATGATGTGCGCGAAAAATGTTGATTGTTTCTTTCTGATGTTTTTTAGGAGCTCCCTTTTTGTGTTGGCCTCTTTGAGAACTTCCTCATTGGTCTTTTTAGCTGTCCAGGGAACTTTCAACATTCTTCTGAGAAATCCCATCTCTGTGGCCTCTAATCGTCTTTTCGTTTGTTTGTCTACTGTTCATGATTCGCTTCCATAGGTAAGAATTTGTTCTATATAGCACCGATGAACTCTCTTTCTCATTTCTATTGACACAGATTTGTTGTATAAGATATTTTTCATTTTCTGAAATGCTATACAAATTTCATTGCATTGCCTAAAAAGAATGGTGTAGTTGAATGCGACGATTTTAGAACAATAAGCCTAATGAGTCATGTAACAAAAATCTTGCTGAAGCTTATATGCAAGGAAGGATTCAGAAAAAAAATCAATATGGAATTAGAAGAGCTGTAATTTGGATTTAGGAAAAACAGTGGGACAAAAGAAGCCATATTCTGCATGAAGACATTAATCGAAAAGTACACAGAAGTAAACAAACCAATATATGCCTGCTTCATAGACTACACCAAAGCTTTTGATGAATACACCATAAACGACCCATAGACCGCCTAAAGGATCCACATTTAGATGACAGGCATACGACTAATGTGTAATCTGTACTGAACAATAAACAGCAATAATAAAATATAACTAAGAGAACTCTACACCCATTCACAAATGAGACATACACACAAGACAAATGAGATTTTTGGGCCATGTTAAAAGACACAGCAGCCAACTAAAAGTAAACTTGGAAGGGAAAATACAAGGTAAAAGGCGCAGAAGCAGACCAACACTAACATTGACGAGTAACATCAAAAGATGGAGAAGTCAGCCTATGGCAACCTGCACCATCAAAGCAAGAGACAGAGCGGAATGGCGCTCCATGGTAGCCAACCTTAGATGCGAAGACGTAGAGATAGTGTTCCTACAGAATGTCTTTCTTCCATCGAAAATCTTGTTACAGTCCATATTAACATTGTGTTTTCACTGTCTATAATAAGACAACATACACCCATGAGGCCAGCCAAACTAAACTGTTTGGAAAATGGGCTTGTCCATGTACAGCGCAAAATATAAAAACGAGTACATGAATATCTGAGCCTTGAGAATTTGAGGCTTTTTCTGCGATAAATGTTTTAGTCACTGTCATTCAGAAGATAAACTCTCATCTCAAACCTGCTGTTGTATTAAAGAAGAGATAATGCCGTAGATAAAAGTATCTGTGCAAACCACAGTGACAGTAGATCAAATGACAAAGAGATACAAAATGTATGGTAATTCTATGGTAGGCACAACCGTGGATAGCACAGCGACATATGAAGTGTCAACCGGCACTTTGACAATAATCACTGTAGATGGCCCGCGTTGATACACACAAACATATGTTGACAGACAAACAGACAGACAGACAGACAAAACGGACAGTCAGACAAACCGATTGGTGGATGGATGGATGAATAGATGGTTAGATAGATACATGGATAGATCGACAGACAGAGACAGAAACAAACCGATTGGTGGATGGGGATGGATAGATGACAGAGAGACAGATAGATATATAGACAGACAGACAAACCGATTGATTGATCATGGATGGATGGATGGATGGATGGATGGATGGATGGATGATAGATGGATAGATAGATAGATAGATAGATAGATAGATAGATAGATAGATAGATAGATAGATAGATAGATAGATAGATAGATAGATAGATAGATAGATAGATAGATAGATAGATAGATAGATAGATAGATAGATAGATAGATAGATAGATAGATAGATAGATAGAGATAGATAGATTTAGCGTTCACACCCAGGAGCGTTTGAAGTTCAAGTAGTTTAAAATACGATTCTCTACTGCATTTAGGGATAAGCATTGAGATATCAAATATCATCATCATGTGCCATACCGGTTGGCGTAGGAGATTATGTCCTTCCACAATCTTCTATTTACAGAGCATTGTATGAATTCTGTTGTTGACCGTTTTCCATGCCATGACACCAAGCTATCCATTATTTTCTCTATTTATCGTCCGTGATCTATCTTTCCTTTTATTTTTGCCAAAATATTATATATTAAATCAAATATATAAAAGATGAAATAGTATCTGAGGTCTGAGTGTAGCTGCAGAGAACATACTTTAAAAAATACCATCAAGTACCATACCTGCTGGCGTAGGTGATCATGTCTCTCCACAACTCTCGATCTCGACAGTCATTTCTGTTGTTGACCTTCTGCCAAGAAATTATCTTAAACTGTTTGGGGTGTCTCTTCTCTTTGATTCCCTCTATCTCTTCGTGCCACAACTTTTCCAGTTGTCACAACTGAACCATGAAGTGGACTACAAAGGACAAGAGGACGGGTTCGATACTGATCGACGGCTTCCAGGTAGGGTTGCCAGATTTAAAAAAAAAAAAAAAAAGGAATACTTTTACGCTGAATTTTTTTTTCTCCAATTTTAATTACATATTTACGTACAAATGATTTTGTATATTGTTACCGGTAGTGACAATGAATTCGCCTTTATATTCAAACAAATTTATGAAAAATTATTTACAGAAACTAGAAATAAAACAATGCTCATATTCTGCAAAGACAATTTTCTTATTTAAATTTTAAAAACTCTCACCTAGTGTTTCTAGAGGCATTTTAATTGTATTTACTTGAGGATTTGCCAGCTTTCAATAATCTTGCATCAGTTTTGACAAATTAAAAAAAAAATCAGCACATGAATTGTCAAAATTAACCATGACTCTGAGCTCTGCTTCAATCAGTTCTTGGCTACACCTATTTCTTGTGTCATTCCATTTGTTTTTCATTAAGGAGAATATCCTCTCAACAAAGGCATTTGATCCTGGTATGCTAAATAAAAATCCAACAATCTTTGAAATGTTTAGCACTTTATGTTCTGGCACAAGAGAAAAAAAATATAACCAGTTTGTGATATCACTGTTATCTTTGTTAATACTTTCACATAGAACACTGAAAGTCACAGAACTCTTCATACATGGCATCAACACATATGTGATCTTTAAATTTCAGAATACACACTGCAGTTTCCAAATCTTCAAAATGAATTTCTTTACCCAAAGCAAAAGCTGCCAATGATGAATATGGATTATTGGCAGTCACATCAAACCTTTTGTCAAGATACTGAAGCATATCATTGTAAAATTTGTTAAAATCACTTGATATTTTTTTTTTTGCAGTGTTACAGACAAATCATTAATAAGTTCATTTGCATTGCTGCCATAAAAACTGTCTTTTATTCTCTGTTTAAGCTTTTCGTTCAAAATGTACATTTGTTTGAATGTCCCCAAGACACTCAATTCACAACTTGCTAGTGTTTTGTTAACAGCATCCAACAAGTTTCCAACATTGTTTACAAAGTGAAAATAAATCTCTGGCAAAATGGCTTGCTCAGGGTCATCAATAAGAAAAACAGATTTCAATAATTTTGGGCAGTCATCAATACTCTGGAAGTAACTTTTGATTGCACCCCAATTTAGGAGAAGCCTATTTACAGCTGGAGTCAAAGACAGCCACCTCGTTGGAACATGTCTCAATATTTCAGACCATTCTAATTCCACAAAATTAAAAAATGATTTCAGTTCCTCTCTTCTTTTTGCTGAAACTGAGAAATGATTGTAAATTTTGAGGACTATGCTCTCTACATCAATATCCAATTTGTCTGTAGCATACTTGATTACATTATGAAGTATGTGATTTGTACAATTGGCCTTCAATATATTTTCATTCTTTTTCAAAAGTAATTGAAATACAGAATGTCTAATTCCAAAATTGACAATTGCATTGTCTGCACTATATGATGAAATGTGATTTATATCAAGATTATGTCTTTCTAAACTCTGCAGCACTAGCTGACTAACTCCACAAGCAGTTTCATCAGCATTTTCAATCAAATCCAGAAGTTTATTCTGCACTCCTTTCACTGAGTCAAAGTAGCGAAGGCAAACTGGAAACATCTTCCTGTTTCCCTTATTCGAGGCATCTGTTGCCAATGAAAAAAATCTCACACCTTGTTCTGAACACTTTAAAATATCTAAAAAATCATTGACACTTCTGGGTGCTAAAATATTCTTGACAAGCATTTCAGCTTTAGTGCGCCCACATGATACTTTTGAAGCAGTCACAGAATTTTTAAAAATGTGTGTCACAAGCTTATTTCCACAGTCCAAGCTAGAATAACTTTGATTATGTTTGACTGCATGATAAACCAAAGCCAGTTCACTCGCGACAACATTATCGTGTTCTGATGTATTGTTTACATTTACAAAATAATGTGAAAGTTTGTTTACACTAACATCATCCGATTTTTCTTTTAGTTTATGCGTTTTAGATTCTGAATGTTGTTTTAAGTCACTTTGTCCACCATGAGAACTACTAAAATCTTTTCTGCATAACACACAGAAAGCTCGATGTTCGTTAGGTCCTGGTTTAACCCATGAAAACGATTCTTCCCACACTTTACGGTAACTTTGATTGTGTTGTAGTTGTAATTTTAATTTCTTCTTTGGAGGAGACTTACTAATAATATGTAGATGCGAGGATTGAATTGGATGGAGCGGTGAAACTGTGTTTACACATCGACGATCGGAAATAAATTGATTCTTGTCGTTGGCTAGGGCGGAAATTAAATCGCTTCAATATTTTAGCGCGGAACTACAATTTGCGCACTTAAAAGTATGATACAGAAACAATTATACAAAACAAACCGCCGAATGGTTTAATTAATATTATTTACTACGAATTTATATATTATTTAATCGATATTTAAAAAATATTTACGTGAGCGTTAAAATACGGTGTTTTAGCGATTCCGGGCAAAGATAAAACGGAGTCATCGAATTACGTGAAAAAAACGGAGAAATCCGTAAAAAACAGTGTATCTGGCAACCATACTTCCAGGTTCACCCAGCCTTTAATGGATACTGGATTTTTTTCTGGGAAAGTAAATCGGCACGAGCGTAATATTGACCACATTACCCCTAAAAACATGTGCCTGAGGTCTATACAAATTATGATCACTAACACCATATTCCCTATACGCCACTTGGTGTGACGGGGCTCTTTACTTTACTTGCTTACAATATATTATAGCTGTTCCCTTATCATTACATGGCCCCAAAAAATTATATTATTTCTTCCTGTTATTGGAAATTAGCTCTCTTTTTGATTTGGCCTTTTCATAACGTTTTCATTATTCTTTTTAGCTGTCCATGCTATTCTCAAAATTATTCTGTAAAACCATAAAATATACATATTTAGTAAAAAGGTAACTTTTTAAAAAAAATATCTGTGTTGTGTTTTCTGGCTTGCATGAATGTGTTTAATCTGTATAGTTTGTTTGTCTGATGAAGGTGGCTGGGAAATCTAGAGGTACGACATTCACCTCAGGAAGGGAAGGACCTGGGTTTAAAGCCCACCAGAGATGGTGAGAATTTGTCAAAAATAGGAAAACTTAATCCGTGGTTTCTTTCATCATCATGATCTAGTGCCGTCTCCTCATCGAAGGTTGGCTACCATGGAGCGCAATTCCGGCCTGTCTCTTGTTTTTTTTTTGCAGGTTGTCATAGGTTGATTTGCCCATCTTTTAATGATACTCGTCCATGTTAGTCCATAGTAGTTCTCTTTTCATTGTTAGTTATTTTAAGACTTGATCGTCTGTTTTCTTTTCTTTCCATCCAATTCTTCCTGCTCTTTTATAAATCCACATTTAGAAGGCTTCAGTTTTGCTTTTCTATTTTCTTGTTTAATGTCCATGTTTCGGCACCATACAAGCATGTTGAGATGATATAACATTTTGCTAATCTTAGTTTTAGTACTGGTGTTATTTGTCTTGCCTGATGTTTTACATGGTTCATGGTATTAAAATTATTTTTTGTCATTCTTATTCTTGTATTTATTTCATTTTTACATTTCCCATCACTGGTTATAGTATGTCCTAGGTAGCTGTTGCTCTGAACTGTCTCCAGGTGTATTCCTTTAACTTTAAAACGTTGTGGTTTCTGTACCCACCCCTGATCTCTTGAATGGGGAGATCCAATGTCTAGCCCTCTAGAACAGCAGCAATAAACAGGAAGTCCCGTGTCCCGTGTGCACTCCCACACGTAAAAATACATTGGTAGTAAAAATCGAAAAGAGTAGGCATAAATATTGCCGCGCCCAGGCAAAATCGTCAGCAAAAACCTACCACACCGAGGATTCCTGGCCGTAGCACGGAGTTCGTGACAGGATTCTCCTCGGGTTTTCACGAGATTCTCGAGGGGAATATCGGAGCACCTGTGAGATTCGTTCGGTGTGCAGTGATGAAGATTCTAACAACAGACAAGTAAACAAACCTAAGGAAGGCTTTTGTGGAAACGTTGCAGTTTGTCTTATCCTTCTATTACTTTAGCTGCTCCATACCATTGTTTGTGTATTTGATATGCCCACTATATTTACACGATTATTATTTACGTGGCATTGACTCATTCTAATGATCTCTGTTAAATTGCTGTCTGAAAACATTAATACTGAAACAAAATTCTTCACATTTTTTTTCTATTTATTCTTCCTTAATGCAGCCTTAGAAAAACAAAGTAGATTTTACCATGGCTACGGCATGCACCGAGACGGCACAGCGGTGACCAGCAACAATATTTTCTGTATAGGAGGAGCCACTCAAGCATTCACGGCAGTTCTGCTTGCAAAGCTTCTGGACGTCAATAAAACGTAAGTGATCTCTATGATCATTCAAATTAACAGGCAGAAACACGTCCAACAGACACGCGATCGATACTCCAACAGACACGCGATTTACAGGCAGGCAGGCAGGAGGAAGATAGACATACAGACACGACGCAATCAAGTAGACAGAAAGTAATCAGAGGCTCTGGAAGACAAGAGATAATCAAGTTGACATAGAAACAGAAAGGTATGCAGACAAGCCTGTGGGTAGATTGGCAGACAGTTGGACAGGAAGCAAAAAGCCAAGCAGGCAGACAGAAAGGTAGACAAATAGCAGGAGGATAAGATTTCAAACAGACAGAAGGTGGGCAGGCAGATATGACGACAAATAGACAGAAGATATAGCACATAAGAGACAAAAATGACGCAGACAAAAAGTTGGGTACGTAACAAGCAGACAAGGTGGCAAACAGACGGAAAGATAGGTACGTAATAAGCGGATATAATGAAAAGCAGATAAAAACAGTAAACAAGTAACAGGAATATATGACGACAAAGAGACAAAAAAAAAGGTAAGCACGTAACATGCAGATACAGCTGCAGACAGAAAGATTAGCACGTAACAGACAAATATGACGGCGAAACAAATGTGGGTACATAACAGATGGATAAATGTGGCAAATAGGCAGATAGGTAGTTACGTAACAAGCAGACATGATAGTAATCTGACAAAAAAGGTAAGGATGTAAACAAAATTACAGAAAACAGACAAAAAAAACGTAGACACTTAAGAGACAGATACGACAACAAATAGGCAGAAAGATGTGTACAATACAGGCAGATATGACAACAAAAAGACAGAAAGATGTGTACAATACAGGCAGATATGACAACAAATAGACAGAAAGATGTGTACAATACAGGCAGATATGACAACAAATAGACAGAAAGATGTGTACAATACAGGCAGATATGACAACAAATAAACAGAAAGATAGGTACAATACAGATAGATATGACGGCAAATAGAAAAAAAGATGGGTCCATAATATCTACCAGTAAACATAGGGAAGACTGCGTTTATGGGTGCATCGTTGGATGAGCGGTGAAACCTCTATAGTGGCCAAACATTAAAACTGATGTACCAAGTGAGAAACTGAAGATGAGGATAACAATAATCTAACGTGACATGTTTCCTGCCAAGTTGATGATATAGACTTGTATCAATAACTGTTGTCGAGTTCTATAGACCTTTTTTCGTTGTCCGTCGATAGCAAACAACTTCAATACATTTGTTACCTGTTGTCCATTCGTCCCTTGCACATTACCACCAATCCTGGCCTCCAGCGATCACGTGAAATGTGCACTTGTCTGGGCTTGTCTGTTTACCTTCGCTACATTTGTCCAGAAGGAAGAAGCATTGATGCACATATGCGTGGCAGTTGTGACTGTGCTTATACGACCTCAATTAGTAGGTATGGCTAACAATATAAGACGGAAGTAGAGAAAGGCAATTATGAGTACATGAATAGAGGGGGGAGACAAACGCTGATATTATTTGTACAGACAACAACAAAATACATTATAATGTAATAATTGTATGCGTCTGAAAAATGTTCACTGGTGTGAGTGTATTCATTTGTTCATTTCGATGAAGAACCACGACAATGAGAATGTTGGTCAAGATATCATGATCAATTGCTTCTGATTGCGCTTGCCAATTCTAACAGTCCAGGCGCATCAGCAAAACCATCGTCACTGACCGAGCCACTGTCTAAACCACAAGAAGACGGTGTCCTCATCTCCAGTTGTGTGCTGTACAGTTTTAGCAGAAAAGATGCACTGAGCCTCGACATCACTGATTATGATACTACAAAAAAGTAATGCCTGTTTTACAACGGCCAAGATATTGGATTGTTGGAATTAATCACAAAACTGAATGATAGGTTTTATGTTAATTTACTTATGCATATAAAATCTCAATCTGGCCTGTCCAGCTCTCAAGAAATAGGTGTTGATCTGCCTGGTCAAACTTTAGAGTTGATCTTCATTCGCGCCCTGTCTACGATGGTAGCCAGTTCATGTAGCACTTTGTTGCGTCGCCATGTGTCCCGCCCTTGACCTATCGCTGTCTTATGAGAAGGGATAAAGGTATCCGTCGTTTGTATTCTACTGCAGAGAGGACTTCGATTGTCATCTGTCTTCCCCCATTTCACAAGGTTTTAGGCTGATGGTAGAAGGTCGTACATAGATCTGATTATGTAGCTGAACTGCAGCGGTGCCATATACCATATGTCACTCCATGTAGCGTCCTCTGCAAGGTCTCATTCCATGTGGTCTATTGGCCTTGCTGCACCTGTTTTGCTGCCTATTGCACACGTTTGTTCATCTCGAAGTCTCACGATCTCCTTAACTTCCATGTCCCTAAGTTGTCTGTTGTTTTTGGCTAACATTGGATGTCACCGTGACCAAATCCACACCTGTTGGTCTGCGTGTAGCCTATCACTTCCTTCAGTTTGACACTTTCACGTGATTTCTTTACTGCTGCACACGCCTGCCATTTCCGACCAGTCTTCAATGTGGGTTCCACTGTTCGAACTGCTTTGTCTGGTGAGCTTTGTAGCATAACTGCTGGTCTGGCCTTTCCGGCTTGATATTCTTCTATGGCTATCTTGAACGGTACACGCTGGTACAGGTTCCCCTGATACATTGATAATGGCAGGTCACATTAGTTTTTACCTCTTCTTTGTTAACCTTGCATTTTCCCTATCTATAGTTCATCCTCCAGCAGAGATACTCAATGAAATAGGAACTATGGAGATGGAATGTTATAGATTTTGGGCATCTTTTACTTCGAAGGTATCACAAATGAAAAAGTTAGCAGAATGATATCACAAGCAATAATTGTGAATGAAAGCAAAATGCAATAGTTTAGACGTGTATCTTGATCATCTGGTCTGAAAAATGTCATTTGCTAGAAAATGTGAAATGAGGAAGAAGAAGCGGTAAGCGGAGAAAGCAATGGGAAGATAACATCAAATAAATGAGACTCCTCGACTTTGCTGCCCCAGGGCAATGAGATGACAAAGAAAAATGGTTTATCTCAGTAGCACCTTGTTATCAAAATGACATCGACGAGTGTTTGCAGTTTCTTCAAAGGGCATACTATTTACAACCGTCTGCTCGCTGTTTGAATAATTCCTATTTTTCTTATTTCCGTTTTGTATAGTGAATTATCACCATTGTGTACTGCTGTCTAGTACTTTCTAATTATTCTTTCAGTTATCGAAATTGCGTTTAGAGGGAAAACAGCAATACGTAGTTACATTGTAAGGCATATATTTACCCGTAGTGTCACATACATTTTTGTTGTGTTTCAGATTGTTATGATTGGCTTGCGCTCTGTTATTCATAACTTATTGATTTTTATTTATTTTGACGGTGTCTGGTGTAGGGGCATCCTAGTTTGATAATATGCTACATTACAGTAGAAGCAGCGGGTGCAATAAAAACTACATTACAGTAGAACCAGCGGGTGCAATAAAAGATACATTACAGTAGAAGCAGCGTGTGCATATAAAACTATATTACAGTAGAAGCAGCGGGTGCAATAAAAACTATATTACAGTAGAAGCAACGGGTCCAATAAAAAACTACATAACAGTAGAAGCAGCGGGTGCAATAAAAACTATATTACAGTAGAAGCAGCGGGTGCAATAAAAAACTACATAACAGTAGAAGCAGCGGGTGCAATAAAAACTATATTACAGTAGAAGCAGCGGGTGCAATAAAAAAAACTACATAACAGTAGAAGCAGCGGGTGCAATAAAAAACTACATAACAGTAGAAGAAGCGGGTGCAATAAAAAAAAACTATATTACAGTAGAAGCAACGGATGCAATAAAAACTAAATTACAGTAGAAGCAGCGGGTGCAATAAAAACTATATTACAGTAGAAGCAGCGGGTGCAATAAAAACTATATTACAGTAGAAGCAGCGGGTGCAAAAAAACTATATTACAGTAGAAGCAACGGGTGCAATAAAAAAAAACTATATTACAGTAGAAGCAGCGGGTGCAATAAAAGCTACATTACAGTAGAAGCAGCGGGTGCAATAAAAACTATATTACAGTAAAAGCAGCGGGTGCAATAAAAACTACATTACAATAGAAGCAGTGGATGCAATAAAAACTATATTACAGTAGAAGCAACGGGTGCAATAAAAACTATATTATAGTAGAAGCAGCGGGTGAAATAAAAACTATATTACAGTAGAAGCAGCGGGTGCAATAAAAACTATATTACAGTAGAAGCAGCGGGTGAAATAAAAACTATATTGCAGTAGAAGCAGCGGGTGCAATAAAAACTATATTACAGTAGAAGCAGCGGGTGAAATAAAAACTATATTATAGTAGAAGCAGCGGGTGCAATAAAAACTGTATTACAGTAGAAGCAGCGGGTGAAATAAAAACTATATTATAGTAGAAGCAGCGGATGCAATAAAAACTATATTACAGTAGAAGCAGCGGGTGAAATAAAAACTATATTACAGTAGAAGCAGCGGGTGCAATAAAAACTATATTACAGTAGAAGCAGCGGGTGCAATAAAAACTATATTACAGTAGAAGCAGCGGGTGCAATTAAAAAAAAAACTATATTACAGTAGAAGCAACGGGTGCAATAAAAAACTACATAACAGTCAAAGCAACGGGTGCAATAAAAAACTACATAACAGTAAAAGCAACGGATGCAATAAAAACTATATTACAGTAGAAGCAGCGGGTGAAATAAAAAACTACATAACAGTAGAAGCAGCGGGTGCAATAAAAACTATATTACAGTAGAAGCAGCGGGTGCAATAAAAACTATATTACAGTAGAAGCAGCGGGTGCAATAAAAAAAACTACATTACAGTAGAAGCAGCGGGTGCAATAAAAACTATAGTACAGTAGAAGCAGCGGGTGCAGTAAAAACTATATTACAGTAGAAGCAGCGGGTGCAATAAAAACTACATAACAATAGAAGCAGCGGGTGCAATAAAAACTATATTACAGTAGAAGCAGCGGATGCAATAAAAACTATATTACAGTAGAAGCAGCGGGTGCAATAAAAACTATATCACAGTAGAAGCAGCGGGTGCAATAAAAACTATATTACAGTAGAAGCAGCGGGTGCAATAAAAACTATATTACAGTAGAAGCAGCGGTTGCAATAAAAACCAACCATGCACACCACATGATCAAAGTTGTGTTTAATAGTAACCGTATTTAATGGTCTATGTTTTTAATGTTCAGTGTGTTTAATGGTCAGTGTGTTTAATGATCAGTGTGTTTAATGATATGTGAGTGTGCAGTATAAAGTGCAATGGTAATTAAATGTTGCTATTTGCTGACCTGTTATATAGTTCACTAAAAACTGACTAAACGTCTAAGCATTTAATATTAATTATGAATTGATTAATGCCGTGCAGCCATGTAATCCATTATTTTGTTAGCCTTTTGTTAGTGTTGTCAACTAGTTAAATATTAGTCATTGGCATAATCAAGCATTCCTTTCTCATCAGCGTTACCTGGGACACGCCGATCCAGGACATTGTCGGCCACAGATTGGCATTGCCTGGTAAATACATATCCAGCAAACTAAACCTGAAAGATATCCTTGCCATGAGATCCGGCCTTGCTGGGATGGACATTGTCCCCGTTGCCAAGCCATTCTCTCAAGAAAAGCTGGTGTCGTAAGTAGCTGTCTATACTGACCATGCCTCAGGTTAAGATAACCACGTTTCTTATCGACTAGCTGTTGTCATCGTCTGGTAGTCACTACAGATGGCGATTAATGAACTAGCGAGGACAAGAGGTCGGGTACGATTCTGAATGACAGTTTCTAGGTTCACCAAAATAGTTACTGAGTACATTTCTCGGAGAAATAACAAACGTAATGCTGATCATACTACTGAAACTGATCTACTGATCGCCTAATCTAAGCCATATTGATACTATAGTTCGCTTCAGATTTTTTGCCTCACTTCAAAAAACCACAGCTCAGCAACCATTTGTGCTACAGTGCTGATATTTTGCATGTAACCTACTGAATCTCATAACGTAATAGAAAAAATAAATTCATTGCAAACAAACTGCTGGTTTTTCTTGTGCGCTTGCTTACCAGGAGGATAAAAGTATGATTAAACTTGGGCACATTTGAATCAAAATTTAAGAGTATTTACCCCTTCCATATCACTTCAAGAATGATTTAAACATCTTCATTTGGGAATTTCCTTTATATGTTGGTGGGTAAAGGCACCGGTTTACACTATTGAATTGCAAATGTCAGATTTTTGTCAATATTTGCACATATGTGTAGCAAATTTCTCTTATATTCGGTGCGCAATTCTGGTTTTGCACTTACTGGATTAAAATTGTCAACTTTTTGTATCACGTCATTAGTATAACGTCACCAAAAATACAAAATCAAATTATTTACATAGGCGTGTTTTGTGAGTTGTGCCCTTAACAATGAGTTTAAAGTTGAAATTTGTTACTGAACAAAATATTACAAAGAAATTATATTTATATTTTTGTAGAGAGGCAAAACGAGGGAGTCTATATCACAGCATATCAAATCCTGAAAAGAGAACGATGCACGTGTTAGGTTTAAGTAAATGGTCGTTTCTTAGATCAGTGAAAAATGTTCAATGTGAATGTTCAAGGAAAGAAAGAAGTCGAGGAAGAAAACATTTGTTAGACAGTTTTGACAGAGAACTTGTCCGCAGAGAGATTTGTAAAATGTTTGACTTAGGGGAAGAAGTTACCATAAGGAAACTTAAGATTTGGCTTAAAAAGAACACCAGTATTGATGTATCAAAAACCACACTATGGAGAAGTGTGCGGAGTTTAGGCTTCACTTTTAGAAAATATTCTTGTGGAAGAAACATCATTTGCGAGAAACCTCATTTAGTAGCTGCAAGAAGCAAATATTTACGTGAAGTTAGACAAATGCGTAATGAAGATTATGACATTGTGTACTTGGACGAAACATGGATTAATGCCCACCA